>JBBPTX010000966.1:0-13838 GCA_038094595.1 Pulveroboletus aff. annulatus | reverse complement strand
CTCCGTTACAGGCCGACTCCTCATGTCGATCATGTTGGGCCTAGGGGATGGACTTATGTAGATACGTATCTAGATCGATACACAACATGTATCTACAAAAAGAATGGTATATAAAGCGAGACTGGACGGAGCTCAGTCTCCAGTCTAGTTCTCTTGTTCTCCACCTACAAAGTAGTCTTAAAGATATCTCCTCCACTCGACGTCTGATTGATAGTGATTGCCTGCAAGAAATTGTAGTCGCAACACCTCCGCTCTTCTCACGGTTGCCCGCGCCAACCCTTTACCCTTGCCCCTCGGCTCTCCGAGGTCCCCGTCACACGTGTGTTATCATACTTACGTGTCTTGTGCACTTATCTCCCTCGTGTTGCCTTATCGCACACGCGTTCACCCTTCTTACGCCGCATGCACCGGCACGTTTACATTTCATTCTCACGCGTGGTTCTTACGCCTTCCATGGCATTCCTTCGCATTCTATTGCCGCTTCCCACGCCGGCCCTTAACCCGAACCCTTGACCCTGTGACGTTACGGTCACACGGTCACCCTTCACTATATATACCAGTCGATCTGGCCTTATGCCTTTCCCTTAACTTTGAGCTCCCTGTGGCTTTCCGCCTACTTGTAGTATCCCCTCGAGAATACACCTCATTGTTGCCTCCTTGTTCCCCCCCCTCTACGAGTCTCGTTCGACTCTTGAGTGAACCTCGATGCTAGGGGCACCTCTCCCTAGTGTATCTTCGTCACCCCGTGGTTACAGACCACCCACCGCCGTTGGTATCCCCGACGGTTGACACTCTCGACCCGCTTAGGCGGATATAGCAGGGCTACGTGCGACCTTACCCGGGCCACACGTAACAGTAAGATTGTTGAGAGGAGGAGGACGACTGACGAGAGGTGCGGCGAGGGGTGGCTCGACGGACGATTTGTCCGTTGCGGAATGCAGCTTGGGGGCGACGAGGCGTAGTTGTGGACGTGGAAGAGGACTGAGCGCGGGGGGAGGTAAGGCGAGAGGTGAGAGAGCGAGAGGGCCCAGGACAGCGGGCGAGGGAGTGGCCAGGTGCTCGCCGGCGACATCCTGTACAGACGTGTTGCTGGCAGGAGAGTTGGGTGTGGCCGAGGCAGTGGCATTGGAAGCATCGCTGGTTGAAGTGAGGGTGTCCTGGGTATACGCGATCTTTGCCGTTACGACCGGTCCACCAGTCGTTTAGCATTTGCCTATGAATAGGGGATCCATCCCTCAAGACTTCGTTGCCAAGTCCTCGACCTGCAGCGGCAAGGTCTCGGAAGTGGTTGTCTACGTCGAGAAGAAATGAGTCGTAACCCAATTGGAAGGCGTGCGAATATAACTGGTAACGCGCATGATAAATGAAGTCCTGCATGGTCCTGCCAAGCGTGGTGTGAGGGAATACTGGGCCTGAGCCGGATATGAAGGCGGCAACGTGGTTGATCTGCATCGCGGTCTCGAACCACGTAAAGATGGGAGATGCGTCCGAGGTATATACGCTAATAGGAATGCGAAGACGATCGTCAGACATAAGAGAATGAAAGCGAACATAATGCTCATCGGTGAACCTCTCCTCTCGGATTCTACCGGTATGAAGATGAGATGAGACATCTATCGGGACTTGAGAGTCCCATCCTGAGTGGGCGACTAGGGAGTCTGAGCTAGGTGCACGGACAAGTTGGGGCCGGTGAACTCCTAGGAACGAGGGGGGTCCGGGAGAAGGTGTTGCGACTACAATTCCTTGCAGGCAATCACTATCCTAAACGTCGAGTGGAGAGACTATCTTATGGGTGCTTTGTAGGCAGTGGAACAAGAGAACTAGACTGGAGACTGAGCTCCGTCCAGTCTTGCTTTATATACTATTCTACTTGTAGATACATGTTGTGTACCGATCTAGATACGTATCTACATAAGTCCATCCCCTAGGCCCAACATGATCGACATGAGGAGTTGGCCTGTAGCGGAGATTAATAAGTACATGAGGTTACCAGCCGTTGATCTGCTGCAGGTGGTAGAATGGAAGGTGTCAACGGTAATTAAAGATAAGGGATCACATCACAGTGATGAAGGTGACTGATATGAGGTCTGTGATGATCACGATGTATTAAATACGTTCTGTGATCAGTGGGGCGAAATGTGAAGAGTTAAGGTGAAGCCCACTGATCTAGAAGGGCCCGTTAGATCCCCTGTGTTTGGCACAGTGTCTTCAGTCGGGTTTTCCCTTGATAAGATAAAGGAGGCGTCCATATGCGCAAAGTAAAGGTGAAAAATATATAGCTGAAAAATATATAGCTGTAACAGAAGGTTCCCGATGGGGCGGAGGTGTAAACGATGGTGAGGCCTGGATCCTGCCAGAGACGGGGGAGACATGGGAGGAGGGAACATCACCAATAAGAGTGGCGAAGTTGACAGGCTGAGGGGCGGCGGGGCGAGTAGGAGAGACCCTTGCGGGGTCGTCAGAGGGAAGACGGATTGTGTTGGGGTTGGTGGAGGGTGCGGCTGCAGGAGTGTCGACATTGGAGAATTCGATGGCCATGAGGAGTAGATGAAAAGGGTTTATCTGCGGCGTGGTGGGCGAGCGGATGCAAGAGAGAATGCGTGCGGGTGTCATCTTTTATAATCTTCTAACAACTCCGATGAATGTTTCAAATTCTGCTCGGGTTCCCATGAGTCCTCTTCGGCGGAGTATCCTTTCCATCGGATCAGGTATTGACGGGCCGATGGCATACCTCGATGCTGTACGATCTGTTCTATTTCGTATTCTTCTTGTCCTTCGACAAGATCCGGAGGTGGTGTGGGGAAGTTCGGGCCGTGTATGTCGTTTTCACGATAGGGTGATAACAAAGAAGCGTGGAACGTGTTGTGAATTTTCCACGTTCGTGGGAGTCGAAGGCGATAGGAGACAGGGGAAATAACGTCGGAGATAGCGAAGGGGCCTTCTCGTTTTGCGGCGAACTTCGGATCTTGGACGGACCTTTTAAGATTCCTGGCTTCCAGCCAGACTCGTTGTCCCTTCTTGAAGAGCACGAACTTCGACGTAGATCTGGATATCATAACTTGTCGTGCAAGTTCGTGGGATGCGAGGGCTTCGTCTCGCAGGGCGGTCAGCTCTTTGAGACGGGTTTCGACGGCAGGGATGTTGATTTCGGCGATCACCGAAGGAAGGGCACGGGGTTCATATCCCATCATGAGGTAAAACGGGGATTTGCCGGTGACGGAGTGAGGGCGGTGGTTATGGGTAAATTCGGCATGAGAGATGTGATCGGACCAAGTAGAAGGGTGGTCTCCGCAGTAGATGCGAAGATAAGTCTCGACTTCTTGGTTGACGCGTTCGGTTTCCCCGTCAGTCTGGGGGTGATAGGCAGTGGAGAGGGAGAGGTCGTAGTTGAGGAGTCTGCCGAGTTCTTTGGCGAAGGCGGAAGCGAATTGTGGGCCGCGATCGGAGATGACTTTCTCGTAAAGGCCGAAGCGAAGGTAGACTTTGTGGAAGAAGAGCGTGGCTATGCCTTCTGCGGTGATAGTTTTCTTCGTGGGGCAAAGAATTACCCCCTTAGTAAGGCCGTGGTTCACCACGACCAATAACGAGTCGAACCCCCCGGACAGTGGGAGATCGGTGATGAGATCGCAGGAGATCTGCTGGAAGGGGCGAGAGCACGAGGACGGAATGGGAACGAGGGGGGGAGACGTGGGGTGAGTGTTTGCCTTGTTGCATTGGCAGACGGCACAGCCCTCAACGTAAGAGCGGACAAACGAGGCGAGGCCCGGCCACCAGAACTCCGAGGCAACGAGTTGGCGGGTTTTAAGGTAGCCGGGGTGGCCGGCAGAGTCGTGGTCGTGGGAACGTTGGACGACAGCACGACGAAGGTCACGGTCGGGAGGAACATAAACGCGTCCTTGATACTGGAGGACGCCATTAGAGAATTGCCAGTCGGCAAGACGAGAACGAAGGGTGGGGGGAAGGGAACCATCAATCTCCTGTAGTTTGTGAAGAACAAGGTCGTCGGAGGCCGAGGCCGAGGCGATGTGGTTGGACAGGGCAGAGTTGATGAGGCGGACGAAGAGGGCGTCGGGGAGGAGGGTAATTCCGGTGTTATCGGAATCATCCCGAGGAAGGAGATCGGGGCGACGAGAGAGGGCGTCCGGACCAGCAAGCTGGGCACCGGGGACATGAGTAATAGAATAATCGTAATCTGCGAGGTCAAGGAGCCAGCGGGCCTGACGACAGTTGAGGTCCTGGGGACGGTGGAAGTACGTGAGGTTCTTGTGGTCAGAGAAAATTTTGACCGGAAAGGGAGAGCCATGGAGGTATTGCCTCCAGGCTTTGAAATCGCGGATGACGGCCAAGAGCTCCCTGTCGTGGATATCGTAGTTGCGCTCGGAAGAGGAAAAAGATTGTGATAAGTAAGAACAGGGGTGCCAATCCCCGTTTGCGTCGGTTTGTAACAAGATCCCACCCGACGCATATTTAGAGGCGTCGGTGGCCATGGCAAAAGGGCGAGAAATATCAGGCATAAACAGAACGGGCTTACGGAGGAACAATTCCTTGAGTTGCTCGAAGGCAGTTTGCTGGGCGGGCGCCCAGGTCCAGGGCATAGTTTTCGTGGTAAGATCAATGAGAGGCCAAGCAATGTTGGAATATCCCGGGATAAATTGTCTGTAGAAATTAGCGAAGCCAAGGAAGGAATGGACGTCTTTGACTTTTTGTGGCGTAGGCCACTTAGCAATTCCATCGAGCTTGACAGGGTCCATAGCAAGTTGTCCTTCCTTGACAATCATCCCGAGGTATTCAACCTCAGGAACGGCGAATTGGCACTTCTCTAGTTTGAGATGGAGATCGAGTTCTGTCATTCGTTGAAGGACACGGCAGGTTCGTTCTGTGTGGGTGGCGTCGTCTGGAGAGAAGATGAGGAGGTCATCCATATAAATAACTAACCATCCTTCAGCGATCATATCGCGGAAGGAATCATTCATGAATCGTTGGAAGGTCGCTGGAGAGTTAGTCATGCTGAAGAACATAACCATTGGTTCGAAGAGTCCTTTGTGGGTGAGGAAGGCACCCTTCCATTGGTGCCCGTCCTTGATACGTACGTTGTTATATCCCCAGCGTACGTCGAATTTGGTGAAAACACGGGCGCCTTTGAGTTTGTCGAGAAGGTCAGAGATCAAGGGTAGTGGGTAGGCGTCGCGGACGGTGTGTTCGTTAAGGTATCGGTAATCCTGGCAGGGGCGGAGTTTGCCGTCCTTCTTCTTGACGAAGAAGAAGGGCGATGCTTGCGGGGAATTGGAAGGGCGAATCTTGCCGGCGGCGAGGTTCTCGTCGAGGAAGTCTTCCGTGGCTTTCTTTTCATCAGGAGTGAGCGGGTAAAGTTTACCAATCTTCGGAGTAAACGATTCTTTGACGTTGATCTCGTGGTCATAGGGTCTAGAGGGGGGAAGGGAGTCGGCAGATTCTTTGGCGAAGACTGGGGCAAAATCCTTATAGGCGTCTGGGAGCATAACTTTTGGCTTGACTTTCTCGGCGGCTGCCGCGAGTTCGGTAGTGGTGGTGAGCTTGGCAATCAGCTTTGGGTGCGTTTGGTGGTATCGAGATCCTGTCTTGAGGACTCGTTGGCAGGAGTTGGCGTAGAGTGCCCGACGGACGTAGAGATTCCCGTCCGGCATATCAAGGAAGGTGGAGAGGGTGTGGTCGGGAATGGTCTCGACCAGGACGTGACGAGGTGGTTTTGAGGGGGGTGCTCGAGGTTGAGCATCGTCATGTCGTTTGAGATTGGCGACATGGATGTGGTAGAGGGATGCGGATTCATCCATCGATTCTGAGATGTTGATTGTCTGTGACGACCAATCAATGAAGGGGTTCGTGTGTCGTAACCAGGGTGTTCCAAGAATTACGTTTTCGGACCCGCAGTGCATGACATGGAAGCGCACGTGTTGGGCGATTCCATCGATGTTTGTAAAGAGGGAGGCGGTGTAGCGTATGGCCCCTTTGGCGTTAGGTGTTTGGTCGACGTTGTTAACAGGGATGGGTGTCGGTAGTTTGTCTAGAGGGAGTTTGTATTTCCGGGCGAAGTCCCAATCAAGGCAGTTGATGTCTGCACCGCTATCAATGAGAGCGCGGATGTCGACGGTTTTCATGGTGTGCGAAGGATCAATGAGTTGTAGAGGGATACGCATTGATTTCTTTGATGTGGATACAAGTACAGGTGCACACGTACTAGGAACTACTGACGTCGAGGCAGTGTTCCATTTTAAAAATCCTGGGAGGCGAGGGCGATGCGGGATACTTTGGCTTCTTCATTGTCTTCATCGTCTATCTCAATTAGTCGAGGAATTTCTTCTTTTTCCTTGATCTCCACTTCCTCAACCCTCCGTACGTACTTCTTCGGCTTCGGGGTGTTTGAGGTGAATGTGGGACAATTGCTTGCCCGGTGTCCTTTCTGGTGGCAACGGAAGCATTTTCCTTCTTTTCGGCATTGCTCTCGTTCCGCTGGTGTGAGTCGGGGAAGGCGAACGGCATCGACGTCCATGGTGTTTGGGTCTTTGGTGGGGGTGGGGGCGGCGTACTGGTGATATGTGTGGCATGTGGGGGTTTTATGGCGGGCGGCGATTTCTCGAGCGCGCTCCATGTGGGTTTGGAAGGTTACTGCCTTTTTCAACCAAGCGTCTATGGTAATGGGGACGGTCTCCATGGCTAGGATGCGGCGCATGAGGGCGTCAGGAATAGCGGCGGAGTAATATCCAATAAGGACGTTGTTGTCGGTGATGCTAGCGATAGTGCAGTGGTTCTGGAACTGAGCGTTATACTCAGTGAGTGAAGGGGAATATCCACCGTTCTTGGCGGCAGTCATGCGGGTGGTGGTGAGCCAGGCAATTGCATTGCCGATAGTGTCATAGTGTTTGAATGCCAAAATGAAGGCATTGCGGAAGTCAGACCATGATCCCATTGAAATCGTACCATCGGCAGCGATCTTCGAGGATCGGAAGGTGTTTGCCCACGTGAGTGCGGGGCCTTGGGCCATATAGGAAAGCGCAAAGGCGATCCGCTTTGGATCAGAGTTGTATACGTCTGCATTGACGTTGAGGTAGAAGGCGACGGAGTCGAACCACTATTGGGCTGTTTTATAGTCGCCGTCATACTTCTCCAGGGTTCCGATGCAGAGTTCGAGGGGTTTGGTAGTCATGGTAGGTGAAGGAGGGCGGGGGATCGGAGGGAAGATGTGGCCGGTCTGGCGTCTGGGTGTTGGGGATGGGGGAGTCTGAGGACGAGGTATCTGCACAGAAGCAGAAAAATTGTGAGAGAGGTCTCGGGTAACGAGTTCTTCGTCTGAGTCTAACAAAGGTTCGTCGTGGTCTTCGTCCCAATATGCTTGGTTGGGATCGTCGGGAGTGTCAGAAGAGTCGGAGTGCGAAGTACACGGAGGTTCTCGAGGGTTCCAACGCGGATCAGTAGTTCGAGTGTTTCGGTGGGAAGCTATGGTGGGCGGCGTACGTGATAGTACCCGGGCGAGGAGGTAGCTTAGTTCTTTTGTTACGCGTGGCCGTGGGTATGGTCGCGCATAGACCTACTAATACCTAGCAGGGTCAAGGGTTCGGTCGTTCGTATCGACAACGACGTAGAACCAGCCTTGGGGATGCTGGGTCGAGAGTACCGTCACAAAGTACGACGGGTCACAGGGTAGCCGCGTTGTCTACCTTGACAAGCGGGTCGAAGAGTCAGAGTAAAGACACACGTAGACGGGCGGGTCATAGTGTGAAGCGTTCACTTAATGGTAGAATGAAGACGCGAGGAGTAAAGTCGATGATTGCTTGATCTATCTAGGCGATATACCATAGGTAGAACTAAGCTAAGGAAACGTAAAGAGGCCCCGTTGAAGGGTTTATATAGTGAAGTACAAAGCGTGACAGTTACGTGTCACAATGATTAAGGGCCGGCGTAGGAAACGGCGTGAGAAGAGCAGAAGCCAATAGCGAAACTACGCATGAGAAGAAACATTAAGGGCCGGCGCAAACGGCATGAGAAGATCAGAAGATAACGAATACCTGCGCGGTGGAGGATAAACACGCTTACGAGATGTATGGAATGTCGTAGAACGACATGGAAGGAATGAGGATAAGCATGAGAAATGGAAAGTATTAGTCCGATATTGTGAGAAAGGAAAAAGCGTTCGTCCTGCGAGCGGATCGTAACAAAACCACTGTGCCATTGCTGGCATCACCGATGATAACGTCCTTCTTACCCCGTGCCCCCTCACCTTATGAGGATGGAGACGAACTAGATGATGTCAGCTACGCTAACATCACCGGCTCCCCGGGGCCCTCTTTTAGGGACTTGTAAGGAATCCTTGCCGTAGCTTCGGGTTACTAAGGGGGTAATGTTACGATTTGCTCGCAGGATGAACACTTTTTCTTTTCTTACAATAGTGGACTAATACTTTCCATTTCTCACACTTAACCTCATTCCTTCCATGTCGTTCTATGACATTCCATTCATCTTGTAAGCGTGTTTATTCCCTCACCATGCAGGTACTCCTTTTCTTCTGATCTTCTCACACTGTATGCACCAGCTCTTAATGTCTCTTTTGTTACGCGTGGCCATCAGTATGGTCGTGCGTAGACCTACTAGCACCTAGTAGAGTTCTGAGGGTTAGTCGTTCGTTTATACGATGACATGAGGCCAGCCATGGGGATGCTGGGTCGAAGGTATTGTCAAAGATGTTGACGGGTCGAAGGGTTAACTGCTGCCTAGCTTGACAGACGGGTGAAAGGTTTCAAGATAGAGACATGCGAGAACCAAAGGGGTCGAGTGTGAAGCATTCACTTAATAGTAGAACGAAGACTGAGGAGTAAGATCAAGTGTAATTGCTAGTGCTAACTAGGCAACAAGCCATAGGTAGAACTAAGGTAAGGAGAAGAGACGAGGGACCCTGTTGAAGGGTTTATATAGTAAGTAAGAGCATGATAGTTATGTGTCACAAGGATTAAGGGCCGGCATGGAAAGCGGCGTTAGAAATAGAAGGCCAATAGCAAAACCACACATGAGAGAGAGACGTTAAGGGCCAGCGCATACGACGTGAGAAGATCAGAAGAAAAGGAGTACCTGCATGGTGGAGGATAAGCATGCTTACAAGATGTATGGAATGTTGTAGAACGACATGGAAGAAATAAGGTTAAGCATGAGAAACGAAAGGTATTAGTCCAATATTGTAAGAAAAGAAAAAGTGTTCGTACTGCAAGCGAATCGTAACATTACCCCCTTAGTAATCCGAAGCTACAGCGAGGATTCCTTACAAGTCCCTAAAAGCGGGTCCCAGAGAGCCAGTGACGTTGGCGTAACTGATGTCGTCTAATTCATCTCCATCTTCATAGGGGAAGGGGGCGTGAGGTGAGGAAGGTGCTGGATGGTAAGATTGTTGAGAGGAGGGGGAGGAAGACTGACGAGGGGTACGGCGGGGTGTGGCTCAGCGGACTATTTGTCCATTGCGGAACGCGGCTTGGGGGCGACGTGGTGTGGACGTAGAGGAGGAGGATTGAGCATGAGGAGAGGAGAGGCAAGAAGCGAGAGGATCCCGGGCAGTGGGCAAGAGAGTGACCAGGTGCATGTCGACGACATCCAGTACAGATGTGTTGTTGACACAATAGCTGGGTATGCCCTAAGCAATGGCATTGAAAGCACCACTGATTGAAACAAGGATGTCCGGGATATATGTGATCTCTGCCGTTTCAGCCGGTCCACCAGTCATTGAGCATTTGCCTATGAATAGGTGATCCATCCCATAAGACTTCATTGCCAAGTCCTTGACCAGCGGCAGCAAGATCTTGGAAATGATTGTCGACATCGAGGAGGAAGGAGTCATAGCTCATTTGGAAGGCGTGAGAATACAACTGGTAACGTGCATGGTAGATAAAGTCCTACATAGTCCTACCAAGCGTAGTGTGAGGAAAGACTGGGCCGGAACCGGAGACGAAGGCGGTGATGTGGTTTAACTGCATCGCAGTTTCGAACCAAGTAAAGATGAGTGAGCCATCAGAAGAATAATCACTAATTGGAACACGAAGGCAGTCATTGTTACGCATGGCCGTGGGTATGGTCACGCGTAGATGTTACGATTCACTGCAGGGTCTATTCTTTTTCCCTACTTAGCATTACGAACTGACACTAGTTTCATTTCTCACACTTACCTCGCATCTTCCACGTCGTTCCACGACGTTCCACTTATCCCTTAAGCGTGTTTATCCTTCACCACGCAGGTACTCGTTTATCTTCCAATCTTCTCATGCCGTATGCGCCGGCCCTTATGTCCTTTTCGCATGCGTGGTTTTGCCATTGGCTTCCGCTCTTCTCACGCCGTTTTCCACGCCGGCCCCTTTAACTATGTGACGCGTCACTGTCACGCTTTTCTCTTTGTATATAAACCCTTCAACTGGGCGCTTTATCTCTTTTCCTTAACCTAGTTCTACCTACGGCTATCGCCTAGTTAGCACTAGCAATCTACCTTGTGTCTTCGTTCTACACCTGAGTGAACGCTTCACACATCAACGTTCTTCGCGTCTGTGTGTGTCCACCTCGAACCCTTGACCCTGCCGCTTGTGTAGCGCAGGTTACCCAGATTACCTAGATCGACATCCCCATGGTCAACCCTCTTTCCATGGATATTCTCAACTGTAGAACCCCACGTCCTAGTCCCACTTCGTCCCTAGGCTTTCATAGGTCTACGCGCGACCTTACCCAAGGCCACGTGTAACAGTAGACCTACTAACGCCTAGTAGGGTCGAAGGGTTCGGTCGTTCGTAGTGACGACGATGTAGGACCAGCTGTGGGGGTGCTGGGTCGAAGGTACCATCAAGGGGGTTCCAACGGGTCAAGGGTAACCGCCATCTAGCTTGACGGGCAGGTCAAAGATTCGAGGAGGGTAACTGCCGCCTAGCTTGACGAGCGGGTCAAAGGTCCGAGGTAGAGACACACGAAGGCGGGTGAGCCGTAGTGTGAAGCACTCACTTAATGGTAGAGCGGAGACACGAGGAGTATAGGTGATGAATTGCTAGTACTAACTAGGCGACAAGCCGTAGGTAGAACTAAGCTAGGGAGAAAAAGAGATGATCCTGTTGAAGAGTTTATATAGTAATGTGAAGGTGTGACAGTTACGTGTCACAGTAGTTAAGGGCCGGCATGGGAAACGGCATTAGAAATAGGGAACCAATGGCAAAACCACGCATGAGAAGGAAACGTTAAGGGCCGGTGCATACGGCGTGAGAAGATCAGAAGGTAAGGAGTACCTGCACGGTGGAGGAATAAGCATGCTTACGAAATGTATGGAATGTCATAGAACGACATGGAAGGAGTGGAGTTAAGCATGAGAAATGGAAAGTATTAGTCCGAAAGAGAAAGCAAAGAAAAAGCATTCGTCCTGCGAGCGAATCGTAACATTACCCCCTTAGTAACATGAAGCTACGGCGAGGATTCCTTACAAGTCCCTGAAGGTGGATCCGGGGAGCCAGTGATGTTGGCATAGCCGACATCGTCTAGTTCGTCTCCATCCTCATAAGGAGAGGGGGCGCGTGGGGAGAATGGCGTGGAATGATAAGACTGCTGAGAGGAGGAAGAGGACTGACGAGAGGTATGATGGGGAGTAGCTCGACGGATGATTTGTCCATTGCGGAACATAGCTTGGGGGTGATGGGGCGTGGATGTAGAGGAGGACTGAGCGTGGGGAGAAGTGAGGCGAGAGGCGAGAGAGCGAGAAGGTCCCGGGCAGCGGGCGAGAGAGTGGCTGGGTGCTCGTTGACGACATCCTGTGCAAACATGTTGCTAGCAGGAGAGCTGGGTGTGGCCGAGGCAATGACATTGGAAGCACTGCTGGTTAAAACGAGGATGTCCTGGGTAAACGCGATCTCTACCGTTTCGACCGGTCCACCAGTCGTTGAGTGTTTGCCTGTGGATGGGAGAGCCATCCCTCAGGACTTCATTCCCAAGTCCTCGATCTGCGGTGGCGAGGTCTCGGAAATGGTTATTGACATCGAGGAGAAAGTTATCATAGCCCATCTGGAAGGCATGGGAGTACAACTGGTAACGCGTGTGGTAGACAAAGTCCTGCATGGTCCTGCCAAGCATGGTGTGAGGGAATACTGGGCCAGAGCCGGAGACAAAGGCAGTGATGTGGTTTAACTGCATCGCAGTTTCGAACCAAGTGAAAATGGGTGAACCATCGGAAGAATAGATGCTAATAGGGACCCAAAGGTGGTCATCAGACATGAGAGAGTGGAAATGAACATAATGCTCATCGGTGAACCACTCCTCCTGGATTCTGCCGGTGTGGCGGTGGTTGGAGACATCCAATGGGACCTGGGAGTCCCATCCCAAGTGGGCAACAAGGGAGTCGGAACTGGGCGCACGGACGAGCTGGGGGCAGTGGACACCTAGGAATGGGGGGGGTCCAGGAGAAGGTTCCCGATGGGGCGAAGGGGTAAATGTCAGCGAGGATTGGATCCTGCCCGAGACGGGGGAGACGTGGGATCGGGAAATATCACCAACAAGAGTGGCGAAGTTGACAGGTTGTGGGGCGGCGGGGCGAGTAGGAGAGACCCTCGCAGGGTCGTCAGAGGGAAGACGGATGGTGCTGGGGTTGGTGGCGGGTGTGGCGGCAGGGGTGTCGACATTGGTGAACTCGATAGCCATTAGTAAGAGGTGGAGAGGGTTTACTTGCGGCGTGGTGGGTGAACAGATGATAGAGAGAAAGCGCGGGGGTGTCGTTTTTTATAGTCGTTGAGTAACTCTGATGAATGTTTCAAGTTCCGCTCGGGTTCCCAAGATTCTTCTTCAGCGGAGTACCCTTTCCATTGGATCAGGTATTGGCGGGCTGACGGCATTCCTCGATGCCGTATGATTCATTCTATTTCATATTCCTCTTGTCCTTCAACAAGATCTGGAGGTGGTGTGGGGAAGTTCGGGCCGTGGACATCGTTTTCACGATAGGGCGATAACAGAGAAGCATGGAACGTGTTGTGAATTTTCCACGTTTGTGGGAGCCGGAGGCGATAGGAAACAGGGGAGATGACGTCAGAGATAACGAAAGGGCCTTCATGTTTTGCGGTGAACTTCGGATCTTGGACGGACCTTTTGAGGTTCCTGGCCTCTAGCCAAACTCGTTCCCCTTCTTGAAAGGTACGAATTTCGACTTAGACCTGGACGCCATGACTTGTCGCACAAGTTCATGGGAAGCGAGGGCTTCGTCTCGTAAGGCGGTCAGCTCTTTGAGATGGGATTCGACGGTGGGGATGTTGGTCTCGGCAATCACCGAAGGAAGGGCACGGGGTTCATATCCCATCATGAGGTAAAACGGGGATTTGCTGGTGACGGAATGAGGTCGGTGATTGTGGGTAAATTTGGCATGGGAGATGTGATCGGACCAAGTAGAAGGGTGGTCACCGCAGTAAATGCGGAGGTAAGTCTTGACTTCCTGGTTGATGTTGCAACTACAATTCTTTGCAGGCAATCACTATCTAAACGTCGAGTGGAGAGACTATCTTATGAGGGTGCTTTGTAGGCAGTGGACAAGAGAACTAGACTGAGGATTCTACCTCGTCCAGTCTCGTCTTTATATACTAATTCTACTGTAGATACATGTTGTGTATCGATCTAGATACGTATCTATATTAGTCCATCCCCTTGGCCCTAAGTGATCGACATGCGGCCTACTGCTTGCAGCGGAGATTAGCATACATGAGGATTCCAGCCGTTGATCTGCTGCGGGTGGTAGAATGGAAGGTGTCAACGGTAATTAAAGATAAGGGATCACATCACAGTGATGGGGTGACTGATGTGAGGTCTGTGATGATCACGAG
>JBBPTX010000965.1:0-13842 GCA_038094595.1 Pulveroboletus aff. annulatus | reverse complement strand
CACTTCTCTGTTATCGCCCTATCGCGAAAACAACATACACCGCCCGAACTTCCATACACCGCCCCCGGATCTTGTCGAAGGACAAGAAGAATACGAAATAGAACAAATTGTATGGCATCGAGGTATGCCGTCGGCCCGTCAGTACCTAATCCGATGGAAAGGATACTCCACCGAAGAAGACTCCTGGGAACCCGAGCGGAATTTGAAACATTTGTCGGAGTTATTAGAAGATTATAAAAGACGACACCCCCGTGCTTTCTCTCCCTCACCCGCTCGCCCATCACGCCGCAAATAAACCCTTTCCATCTCTTACTAATGGCAATCGAATTCGCCAATGTCGACACCCCTGCCGCAGTGCCATCCACCAACCCCAACACCATCTGTCTTCCCTCTGCCGACCCTAAGAGGGTCTCTCCTACTCGCCCTGCCGCCCCACAGCCTGTCAACTTCGCCACTCTTGTTGGCGATGTTCCCCAATCCCATGTCTCCCCTGTCTCGGGCAGGATCCAATCCTCGCCATCATTTACTCCTCTGCCCGATCGGGAACCTTCTCCCGGACCCCCCTCGTTCCTAGGCGTTCATTGCCCTCAGCTCGTTCGTGCACCTAGCTCGGACTCCCTCGTCGCCCATTCGGAATGGGACTCCCAGGTCCCATTAGACGTTTCCAACCACCGTCACACCGGCAGAATTCGAGAGGAACGATTTACCGATGAGCATTATGTTCGCTTCCATACTCTCATGTCTGATGACCACCTTCGGGTCCCTATTAGTGTTTATTCTTCTGATGGCTCGCCCATCTTTACCTGGTTCGAATCCGCGATGCAGTTGAACCACATCGCCGCCTTTGTTTCCGGCTCTGGCCCGGTTTTCCCTCATACTACGCTTGGCAGGACCATGCAGGACTTTATCTATCACGCACGATACCAGTCGTACTCTCATGCCTTCCAAATGGGCTATGACTCTTTCCTCCTCGACGTCGATAACCACTTCCGAGACCTAGCCGCAGCTGGTCGAGGACTTGGAAACGAAGTTCTGAGGGACGGGTCGCCTATCCATAGGCAAACCCTCAATGACTGGTGGACTGGTCGAAACGGCAGGGACCGCGTCTATCTGGGCCATCCTCGTTTCAATCAACGGTGCTTCCAATACCACTGTCTCGGCCATACTCAACTATCCTGCAGACAATACATCTGTACTGGATGCCGACGACAAGCACCCGGTCATTCTCTTGCCCGCTGCCCGGGATCTGCTTGCCCCCTCACCTCTCGCCTCACTTCCCCTCGTGCTCAGTCCTCCTCTACGTCTACACCGCGCCGTCCCCAAGCCGCGTTCCGCAATGGACAAATTGTCTGTCGAGCCACCCCTCGCCGCACCTCTCGTCAGTCTACTTCCTCCTCCCAACAGTCTTACCACCCTGCGCCATCCTCACCGCGTGCTTCCTCTCCCTATGAGGACGGAGATGAACTAGACGATGTCGGTTACGCCAACATCACTGGCTCCCCGGGACCCGCTTTTCGGGACTTGTAAGGAATCCTCGCCGTAGCTTTGGGTTACTAAGGGGGTAATGTTACGATTCGCTCGCAGGACGAACACTTTTTCCCTTTTGTTGTTATCGGACTAATACTTTTCGTTTCTCACGCTTTACCTCATTCCTTCCATGTCGTTCCACGACATTCCATACATCTCGTAAGTGTGCTTATTCCTCCACCGCGCAGGTACTCTTTATCTTCTGCTCTTCTCACGCCGTGTGTGCTAGCCCTTAACGCTTCCTTCCCATGCGTGATTTTGCTATTGGACTTCTATTTCTAACGCCGTTTCCCACGCCAGCCCTTATCTACTGTGACATGTAACTGTCATACCTTTACTTTACTATATAAACCCTTCAACAGGGACGTCTCCTCTTTTCCTTAGCTTAGTTCTACCTACGGCTTGTCGCCTAGTTAGCAATAAGCAATCCACTTGCCTTTACTCCTCAGTCTTCGTTCTACTATTAAGTGAACGCTTCACGCTACAGCTCACCCGCCTCCGCGTGTCTTACCTTCGAACCTTTGACCCACTTGCCAAGCTAGGCAGCGGTTTACCTCCTTGATCCGTCACCACTCCTGACGGTACCCCAGACCCAGTACCCCCACGGCTGGCCCTACGTCGTCGTCAATATGAACGACTGACCCTCCGACCCTACTAGGCATTAGTAGGTCTACGCGCGACCACACCCACGGCCACGCGTAACATCAGTCTCCAGTCTAGTTCTCTTGTTCTCCTCCTACAAGTCCTACCTAAGATAGTTCCTCCACTTGATGTCTAAAAGATAGTGATTGCCTGTAGGATTTGTAGTCGCAGCACTAGAACTAGACTGTCTTACATCCCTACACCCTTTCACTATCTACCAGCAGCAGATGCGTCTAGCCTTCTCCCTTGCACTGAAACAACCAAAAGATGACTTCGAATAAAGCTCAAGTCAAGTGGACTCGAACTCAGTGGTTGTAAGGATGAGAGGAGAGGGGACTTCAGTCTTATGGCAAGAAAACCAAGAGAACTTGACTGGGGATGCTAGCCAAGGTCCTTGGGGTTTATATACTATTCTACTATATGTACATGTTGTGGTCGTATCTAACGATCCATGTCTAAATGGAGCATAGGGTCAAGGGTTTGACCATGAGGCGGGCATGAGTCATAAGAAGCATAGCGGAGATTAAAGGCATGAGAGAACATGTGTTTCTGAAACGCTTCCTGAGCGGAAATGAAAGATAAGGAAGAAGCATGCGTGAGAATGAAATGGAAGTTTCATAAGACGAAGATTAACGTGAGAAGGAAGCACAGCATGAGAGGACGTCAAGAGTCAGCACTTATGACACAGTCTGGCTGTACCCTCTTGGCGTGTGGGAAGGTGCTTCCATTCCCGTCTTCTGACTTCGCTTTCAAAGTCTAAGGGTAAAAAGTAGGTTTGTAACACTACCCCCCTCCTAAGCACCAGATTTCAGATGGTGCCAAGCTACTTTTTATCGTTATAGGGGTTGAAGACGCCGAAATGCGTCGTGAAGGTTTCCCTAAGGTGGACCTTGGGGTGTTTTTCATGGTATTTGGCAATAGCGTCTGCCGAGTTGGTAAGGTTATTTTTTGGTTCCCAAGTGTGGTCCGTGTCCCCATAGCCCATCCAATGGACTAGGTACTCCCATCCTCTGCCTTTTCTTCGGGCGTCTACAATATAATCAACTTCATATTCTTCATCCCAATCCTCTGTGACAAAACAGGGACCTGGTTCAAAGATCGCTTGGCCATCGAGGCATTCGCGATAAGGCTTCACCCGTGAGATATTAACTATTGGGTGGATTTTCATGGTTTTTGGTAACTTCAGCTCAATGGTGTTCGAGCCAATGAGACGAGTAATCCAGAAAGGGCCGAGCCACTTTTCGGACATCTTTTTACTTTCCCGCGTCAAGCGGAGATTATCTGTGGCGAGGAGAACTCTATCTCCGATAGCATAAAGTGGTGCTTCTAACCACTTTCGGTCTGATTGAACCTTCATCTGTTCAGTGGTGAGGTTAAGATTTTCTCTGACGTCATCAAACATCTTTTTAATATTATCAGCGAGAACGTCTGCGGCGGGGGCTTTGGAAGGGCCTGGCTCTACCCCAAAACGTGGCTGGTAAGTTCGAGTGACTTCGAACAGGGTTTTCTTGGTCGACGTAGACCGGTGGTTATTGTGAGCAAACTGTGCCAAAGGGAGCCACTTGGGCCAGTCCTTCTGATGGTCACAGCAATAAGTACATAAATATTGAATGAGATCTTGATTGATCCATTCTGTCTGCCTGTCCGTTTGCGGGTGATGAGCGGTGGAAAGCTTGGGCGTAATGCCAAGCCTTTTGCATAGAGATATCATAACTTCCGACGTGAATTGTGGTCCTTGGTCGGACACGATGCTGTGTGGCAGCCTGTGGTTTGTCCAAACACGCTCTAGATAGAGCTTGGCGGTGTCTAGCGCTGTCACTGTTTTTCTTGTTGGAATATACTCAACTTCTTTCAAGAATCTATCCACCATCACTAGGATGGAGTCAAAGCCGTCTGCTTCGGGAAGATCCGTGATGAAATCTGCTGAGACATCTACTCACGGTAACGTCAGGGTTTCTAACAGGTGGAGTTTACCCACAGGTGGCTTGTTGCCTGTTTTCATTTTTTGACAAGTGTGGCACCTGTCCACGTAATCGAACACATCTTTTTTTATGTTTTTCCAGTAGTATTTCCGGGAGACTAGCTCCAGGGTCTTATCTCTTCCGTAATGGCCTGCCATTATCGTATCATGATGAAACCATATCAGTTTCATCCGCAGTTCTTCATCATCGGGGACGAACGTTTGTCCCTTCTGATTGACGAACACTCCATCGTCATTAAGAGTGGCGCCATCTTCTTCAATTTCTGCTACTGTGGATTCTCTGAGTTTCATCGTGCCATTTCTTATTTTATCTAGGAGGCTATCCCCATCATCTTCGACTCGAACCATTGCTCTTATCTTATCCGGGGTTACTAGGATTTTCTGTTTATTATCCTCTTCTATTCCTTCTGTGTAATCCTCTCTCCTGGAGAGTGCATCTACTTTCGTCATAGTTGTCCTGGGTTTATGGACCCAGGTATAATTAAATCTTGATAGATACTGCGCTCATCTAGCTTGGCACCGGTTTAAGTCCTGCTTCTTCATGAACCATTGAAGGTTCTGGTGGTTGTTCCATATTTCAAATGGAAGCCGTGACCCTTCTAGGTAATGTCGCCATTGCTCAAGAGCGAATATAACGCTCAACATTTCCTTATCGAACACCTGATAATTTCTTTCGGTGTTATTTAGAGCGTGGGAATAGAAGATGACAGGGTGCCATTTCCTGTCATCGCATAGGTTGGAGAGCACTGCTCCCACAGCATAATCACTGGCGTCGGTCTCCAGCCAGAATTCTTTCGTCTGGTCTGGGTAAGCGAGTACCGGCGCAGTGGTAAACTTCTTCTTCAACGTGTCAAACACTTCCTGCTCCTTTTCCGTCCACATGAAAGGAGTGTCTTTTTTTGTTAAGTCATGGAGGGGGCATGCTGCACTTGCATAATCTTGGATAAATCTTCTGTAGAAGTTGGCCAATCCCAGAAAGCTCCGAACTCCTTTAACGTTCTTGGGTGTAGGCCAATCTAAGATAGCGGACACTTTATCCTCGTCCATCTTTATGCCATGCTCGGACACAGTCATGCCCAAGAACTCTACTTCTTTCGTCGAGAAGAAGCACTTTTCTGGTTTTACGAATAGATCATTTTCTTCTAGCCTCTTTAGGACTTCTTTGACAACCTTGTCGTGGGCTTCTTGATTGTTGGTTTTTGTAAAGATAAGGAGGTCATCAATGTAGACCATGACTACGTCCTCCATATCCGCAAATATCTCATTCATCATAGCTTGGAACGTAGCGGGGGAATTGCATAATCTGAAATACATCATGAGAGGTTCGTAGGCCCCTCGAAAGCAGACAAAGGCTGCTTTCCATTCATCACCTTCTTTGATGTGAACGTTGTTGTAACCCCATCTGAGGTCCATTTTTGTAAAGAGTTTGGCTCCTTTGAGCCGATCCACTAGCTGCCCGATCAAGGGTAGCAGATAGTTATTTTTAACCGTAAACTCGTTGAGGTATCGGTAATCCTGTACCATCCTTTTTCGTCCGTCTTTCTTTGGGATGAAGAACACAGGACTTGTTTGTGGTGATTTTGAGGGTCTGATGTAGCCCTTTCTCAGCTGATCATCAATGAAAGCTGAAACTTCCTCCTGTTCCTGAACAGAGAGAGGGATTAATCTATCCTTCTTAGGTGTGAAGTCGTCTTTGAGATCTATGGCGTGATCCCAAGGTTTTCGAATCGGCATCCATTCCAATTCCTTCTGATGGAAGATATTTATCCATTTATGGTACTGTTTCGGGACTAAGCCCTCCACAGTTTCCTTCTTCGGAGTTTTCTTTTCTTCTAGGGTCGCACGTGCGTGATACGCTTCCCAAGCTTCTTCTTGACTTTTGTCATCATTAAAAATGTGCGCAGGGCAGATTAAGAGAGTGCAAGTATGAGGGCATCTCGTAAGAGAGACCTCGCCGGTTTTCCAGTTAATGAGCGGATTATGGCGTTTAAGCCAATTATAGCCAATAACAAATTTATTGGACCCTAGGTCCGTTACTTCTGTGGTAAGGCGTTCCTTGTGACCGCTAAACTCCACGATGAGATCTGTCGTATGAGTGATATGCCCTCCGGCATTCTTGGATCCATCGATGTTGTATACTGCGATAGGGTGACGTAATTTTCGTAATGTCAACCCTAGTTCTTTCACTAACTTTTCGTCTATGAAACACTCATTTGCGCCACTGTCTAGCAGGGCGTTGACCGGAAATGAGTTTTCCTTTTTTGATTCGTCGGCGATAAGAATGCCCATACGAATCTCGTTATCCACGTGTATGTTTCTCATGACTAAGGGTTCCTGAAGCGACGCATGTCCTTTGGTCGACCTGAAGCCTGCACCCCCCCTCTGTGTTTCTTCCAGGGTAGTGACTTCTTTTGGGAGTGCGAGTGAGATCTTTTCTAGTATTAACTGGGCAATGTGGTCCCCTTCCTTTACTTCAAAGGATTCCGACCCGAAGTTAAATAGAAGTACTTTGACGCTTCCTCGGTAGTCAGCATCAATGACTCCGGCTCCAACGTCAATCATGTGTTTTGTGGCTAGCCCCGACCTGGGTGCTATCCATCCATAAGTGCCGTAAGGGACGGCAATAGATAACTGAGTGTCTACTGCGGCTTTTCCTGATGCAGGTATCGTCAGGGACTCTGCAGCGTACAGGTCTAGCCCAGCAGCTTCTTCTGATCCTCGAGTAGGCATGGTTGCCTTCTCGGACATCTTTTTGACGTTAAATACTTCTTTCGTGGAAGGGTTTTCTCCACACTTCAAAATACGTGTGTAAATGGGGAAATTAAGCACAGTGTTTCTGTCACTGCCGCGCTGAGGGTCCTCAGACGTCCCCAACATAGGATTTTCTTCACATGTCTCTACATCCAGTGTAGCGTATCTATTGGGCAAGGCGACGGAAGAGCCCTTTTCTCTCACGTCGCTTTGCCTTTTCCCTTCTGTGCCCGACAGACAAAGAAGTCCTGGGCTTCATCAAAGGTCATCCCCTTCAGGGAATCCCATGGGTTTGCCGGTTCTTGGGCGGCCGGCGCCGTGTTACCTTCTTTTGGGGCTTGTTCCGTCTTTGCACCCCTGGCGTTATTCTTCTTCTGTCCAACCTTGCATTCCTTCTTGTGACTCCCTCTGAGCCACTTACATTCTCCGCAAGCCATCTTGGCTGTGGTGCATTGTTTGACCAGATGCCCTGGTTTTCCACAGTTGAAGCATGTGCCCGGTTGGGTGGCACGTGCCTCCGTCTTCTTCTGGTGGTCCGTCTTGGACCTGCTTGCTGGTTGTTGTGAGGCCAGCCGGTAGGCCTCAAATCCTTTGCCGATTTCTTGGACTTCGTTCATAGTGGCAGCAATCGTTTGCCGCCACCTTCCTTGTTTGTACAGGACCTCCTTTATTTCTTGGGAGACCCTGTGTTTCAGAATATATACTCCGTGCTGGTCGGAGACTTGGGCTTTTGTCTGCAGAGCCCTGAACTGTGCCAAGAACGTGTCAATGTCACTCCGTCCTTGTCGGAGCTCCATGAGGCGCTTCATGGTAAAATCTTCTTGAAGTTGAGGACAAAACAACCCCTCAATCTCATTCTTCAAATGCTCCCACTTCATTATTAGTGAGAGACCATTGGCGAGGGAGTCCAGCTCCGATTCTGCAAATAGGCCCGCTTTCGAGCTAGTGAGCCGAGAAAATACCACGTAAGCGCGGTTTTTGTTTGTGATGGGGGGGTCTATATAGTCCTTCAATTCTTGTACTTTGAAGTAGTGGGGATTGGCGTCCAGCCACACCTGCATCTTTGTCCACCACTCTTCGAACTTTCCCTTGGATCCGTCATAGAACCCTAGGTCTGTAAATATCTCAATTTTGTGGGCAGGGCTGCTGCCCTCCTTTTGGGTGCCCATCCACCCTTGTAGACCAACGAACTCCCGTACTCGTTGATCCGCTTCTTGCGCCCTTGCAAACGCCACGTCTGCCTTGGCCTTGGTGGCCAGAAGCGCTTCTACTGCTTGGTCTCTTTGACCAATCAGTTCGTTAATTCAGCTTTGTTGGAGCGCTAGCTACTCCATCTGATTTTTGACCGTAGCGGTCAAAGTTTGCATCTGAGCGATGAGCTCATGGATAGCTTCAGGGGAAGGGTAGTCGGACATATTATTTTTTGAAAAAAGAAAGTTTTATTTAAAGTTCTGCGCGGTGCTTAGCGCGGAATAGTCTCGACTTGGGGCGTAGGTAGGTGATGCGATCAGGGGCTTCTTCTTCTTCCCTGACTCGCGCTGCGTCGTACCAGTAGACTTTTCTAGTACGCTTCCTTCTTATAGGACCCTCTAAGATCCTCTCTTCCTCTTCTCTTCCTAAGTATCCCTCTACAAACAGATCTTCTATCGTCTGTCCTACGAACTCTGAAAGGGTCGCCTCCCCAAATGCTTCGTCAGGGATGATCCCACCAGTCAATAGACTCAGTAAGTTGGGGAACCTGGGGGGTGTGGCGAGTTCTAAGTCGTTGTCGGAGAAGGTAGGGCTCGGCGTTCTTGCCGGTACTTCTGGGAGGGGGAATACGGTTGGAGAGGGTGTGCGGGGGAGATATAGCACTTCTTCTGACACGTCCCGGGGTATGCCTAGGAACCCGGTCTGTCTGCATCTGTCTGAGGAGGAGATTGCCACTAAGGCACGTCAATATCTTCCAAAGCAGCCTCTGGACGTGCACTAATTCTTTAATGCTGTGCGCAAGGACAACGTAGTCCAGACAAAGGCTTACTTCTGATCTTCTTCAAGGGGCTCGTCAAGAGCGGTTTGATTACAGTCAAGTTCTAGTGAAACAACCAAAAGACCACTTCGAATAAAGCTCAAGTCAAGTGGACTCGAACTCAGTGGTTGTAAGGATGAGAGAAGAGGGGACTTCAGTCTTATGGCGAGAAAACCAAGAGAACTTGACTGGAGATGCCAGTCAAGGTCCTTGGGGTTTATATACTATTCTACTGTATGTACATGTTGTGGTCGTATCTAACGATCCGTGTCTAAATGGAGCATAGGGTCAAGGGTTTGACCATGAGGTGGGCATGAGTCATAAGAAGCATAGGGGAGATTAAAGGCGTGAGAGAACATGTGTTTCTGAAATGCTTCCTGAGTGGAAATGAAAGATAAGGAAGAAGCATGCGTGAGAATGAAATGGAAGTTTCATAAGACAGAGATTAACGTGAGAAGGAAGCACAGCGTGAGAGGATGTCAAGAGTCAGCGCTTATGACACAGTCTGGCTGTACCCTCTTAGTGTGTGGGAAGATGCTTCTGTTCCCGTCTTCTGACTTCACTTTCGAAGTCTAAGGGTAAAAAGTAGGTTTGTAACATGCACCACAAGGCTCTAGCAAGTGAGCGCATCTTTGGGTATCTTAGGATAGCACTAACAGGGGCCCACTATCAGTGCCCATCTCCTTTCACCGATCTCTTCTCCCTTTCATAGCATATCTCCCCACCATCGATCTAGTCAGACCTTGGGAATTAGTAGACATACCAGTAGCGGTAGGAGCACCAGTCAAAGAAGAGCCTAGGGAGTACTCGCTTGCAACTGCGAGCACAGAGAGTGAAGAGGACCCAAACAACTGGCCAGATGTTGCAGCCATAGAAGAAGAGTTCTGGAGGCTTGTTGAACAAGACCTAGAACCACACAGCTTTGGAAATGGAGGCAAAGTCGACTTAATCGCCACTGACATCAGATACACAAGTCACACCTATTACTGGGAACCCACACCTTCAGCACACATCCTTAGCCCTGCCACAGATCTAGCCTCGCTTAGATATCCAACCACCCCTGAGTGGAGTTCATCCAGATCCCCTCAATCTGATCCATTTACGTGGCCAGTTGCACCATGTAACATCCATCTAGAAGCAACCCTAGGCACACAGCAGTTCAACAGAGAAGCGAGTATAGCAAGGAGGTGATACAGAGAAGCCTCAGAAGAACAAGAAAGAGAGCAACCTCACGCTAAAAGGCAGAGACGCGAGTACCCACAAATGATCAGAAGGAATGATCATTTTAGCAGAGTTCAGCTTCAAGTACAACAACGCAAATCATACAAATTCTAGTTATCCCTCTATAAATCACAATGGCCATCTCTGTTGCAGATTACGTTGCTGCTCTCACCAACCCAAACATTGACTGGCATAACCAGCTAAACACCATCACACAATACACAGCAGAACAAGAACAATGCTACTTCGCAATGAGAGACGAAATGGCAAAAATGAATGATGCACTAACTAGCATTCAAGGAATGCTCAGCACCTTAATACCACCTAAACCACCAACCAGACAACCCACACCCAGTGGGTCAGGAAAAGAAAAAGAAGGAAGATCATCATATGCTTCCTCCAGAAAAATAGAAGTCTTCGCAGACCCAGGAGACTTCAATGGATCATTTGCCAAGTTCAACGAATGGTGGGCAAAAATACAGGCATGGATACAGATTAATCAACATGCCATTTCATCACAAAGCAAAGATGTGATCTTAGCAGTGTTATCAAGATTAAAAGGGCCAAGAGCAGGACCCTTTGCACAGCTAAGATTACAAAGGCTGTATACCAATCAAGGGTATAGCTGGAATGATCTAGAGATGGAACTCAGAGACCTGTTCAGAGGAAGCAATGTAAAAGACAGAGCAACCAAGAAAATCAACAAAATGAAACAAGGAAACACACAGGCAATCGACGATTTCCTTATCAAATGGTACACAGAATATGAAAAGGCATAACTAGGAGATCCACATGGAGTATACTGTTGCAACTACAATCTTGCAGGGCAATCACTATCTCTAAACGTTGAGTGGGTGACTATCTTAAGAGGTACTTTGTAGGTAGGGAACAAGAGAACTAGACTGGAGATGTTACGTGTGGCCTGGGTAAGGTCGCACGTAGCCCTGCTATATCCGCCTGAGCGGGTTTCGAGGTGATCAACCGTCGGGGGTATCGACGGCGGTGGCGCAACCAAGGGTCGCGGGTAGTCGATGATACGCGAAGGTGAGGGTTCCTAAGCGTCGAGGTTCACTCAAGAGTCGAACGGGACTCGTAGAGGTGAGGGACAAGGGTAACGATGAGGTGTATTCACAAGAGAACACTACAAGTAGGCGGAATGCCACAGGGAGCTCAAGGTTACATAGTGACTAAGGACTAAGGAAGGTGTGGACAAGGGATCGTGGAAGTGATACCTGGGGTAACTCCTTAGTGCCCATATGAACAGAGCACGACTAAGGAGTGCGGAGGGGACGAGGGTAAGGGACTAGACAAGGCGAGGACGAGAGGGTACAACTGTGGGATACGGGGTAGCCTCAAGGACAAGGGGGTCAATGAACACGGGAGTCAAGGATGCAAAGACAGACGATCCTCCACGGGGGCTCTTTAACGGCATGAAGAGGTAACGAGGGGTGAGGACTCCGACGAGACGTTGCCGCTACCTTGCTAAGCAACGGAGCATGAGGACGAGGGTTCAAGGGTGACGAGGACGGATGACGAGGGCGCAGGCGGCAACCCAACGAAGGGAAGGGGGATGGGTACGCTGAGGCGAGTGTCGAGAGGGATGATGACGAGAGCCAGTCTTGAACAGCGAGGAGAGGAGTGGATGCTCCCCCTGATGGTAGGGGAGCTCAAGGTTAAGGGGAAGGCATAAGGCCAGATCGACTGGTATATATAGTGAAGCGTGACAATGTGACCGTAACGTCACAGGGTCAAGGGTGAGGGTTAAGGGCCGGCGTGGTAAACGGCGTTAGAATGCGAAGGAATGCCATGGAAGGTGTAAGAAGCCACACATGAGAGAGAAACATGAACGTGCCGGTGCACGCGGCAAGAGAAGATGAAACATGTGTGCGATAAGGCAACACGAGGGAGATAAGTGCACAAAGACACGTAGGTATGCTGACGTACGTGTGACGGGGATCTCGGAGAGCCGAGGGTTAAGGGTAAAGGGTTGGCGCGGTCAACCGGAGAAAAGCAGAAGAGTGAGCGTACGCGCGAGGTAATCGAGGAAAGAAAAGGAAAAACGTGTCCGGCGAGATGAATCGTAACAGGAGACTGAGCTCTGTCCAGTCTCGCTTTATATATCATTCTATGTGTAGATACATGTTGTGTACCGATCTAGATATGTATCTACATAAGTCCATCCCCTAGGCCCAACATGATCAACATGAGGAGTTGGCCTGTAACAGAGATTAATAGATACATGAGGTTACCAGCCGTTGATCTGCTGCGGGTGGGTGGAATGGAAGGTGTCAACGGTAATTAAAGATAAGGGATCACATCACAGTGATGGGGTGACTGATGGGAGGTCTATGATGATCACGATGTATTAAATACGTGTGTGTGATCAGTGGGGTGAAAGGTGAAGAGTTGGAGATAAAGTCCACTGATCTGGAAGGGCCCATAGATCCCCTATGTCTGGCACAGTGTCTAGGTCCAGTTTTCCCTTGGTAAGATAAAGAAAGCAAAGATAAAGAGTGAAAAATATATAGCTGTAACACTACCCCCCATCTAAGGATCGACTTCCAGGTGATCAAAAGGGTGTGTTGAGGGAAGAGTGAGATCTTTGCGTTCATGAAAGCATTGTATGAATGCCAAATGAGACATCCGCAACCTTTGAGGTGCAGAAGGATACTCCCTATGGAAATCGCCGATGGCATCAAGCGCACCCAGTAGAAGATGACCTTCTGGTTCCCAAGTTCGATCTGTCTCATCATAGCCTAGCCAATGGACCAGGTATTCAAGGCAATGACCTTTGAATCTACTAGCGATGGTCCTTTCTACTTCGTATAAATTATCTTGATCCTCAGTTACCTGTATAGGGCCGGGAGCAATGACAGATTGTCCCCAAAGCCTTTCTTTATAAGGCTTAACCCGTGATATGTTAACAGTTGGGTGGATTCGCATAGAGGATGGCAAACGAAGGGTGATTGCATTATCTCCAACTAGTGTGATGATGTCATATGGCCCTAACCATTGCTCTATTAACTTGTGACTTGCACATGGCAACTTTAAATTATCTGTGGAAAGCCATACTTTATCTCCAAAGTTATAGGGAGGAGTCTCCTTTCCATGTTTATCAGCTTGTGTTTTCATATTTAGCTGAGCTTGTTCTAGGTTTAACTTAGTTTGCTCCGTCACATTGTGTAGGGTGGATAGGAATTTGTCGGCAGCTGGTGCCTTGAAGGATGATGCAATGAGTTCTATTCCCATGCACAGAGTATAGGAACAAGTGACTTCAAAAGGAGACTTCTTGGTGGAGGCTTGCCTCTTAGAATTATAGCTGAACTGTGCAATGGGTAACCATTGTGCCCATTCACCTTGTTGTTCTGCACAAAATATTCTTAGATACTGTTGCACATCTCTGATCATTCTCTCTGTTTGACCATCCGTCTGTGGGTGATGCACAGTAGATAAGCATTGTTTTATATTAAGCTTCTTGCATAGTTCTGCCATGACTTTCGAAGCGAACTGTGGTCCTCGATCGGACACAATAGATAAAGGAATTCCATGGTGCTTGAAGATGTGATGTAGGTAGAGACTTGCTGTTGTTACGGTTTTCCCTCTCTTTTCCTTATCATCTCTTTAACCCATACGCCTCTGCTGTATCACTATAGCACAAGTTCCCTTTCTGATCTTCTTATCCGCCTTGTGCATGGTACCTTTCCCGAGATCT
>JBBPTX010000964.1:0-13879 GCA_038094595.1 Pulveroboletus aff. annulatus | reverse complement strand
GGAACACTTGGGGATACTTCCCTAAGTTGTTCCACCTGTTTACCTCCTATTCTCTTGCCCAAGTCGGATCCAGCTCCACTTGTGAACGTAACGTCACAGCAAGGTCGCCTCATCTATTCCCTGAATATCTGAGCAACTTCGAGAGTTCATCCTTACGCTTCCCAATTCATCTTATCCGTCTTCCCTCAGACTGATTAGATATCTTGTCTCACTCCCTGTATAGATAAGATCTCGTTCAGCCTCCCTCACTTCAGTCATACGAAGAGAGTAGTCGCTTCACTTCTGCACCTCGAAGGTTGCGGATGTCTCATTCGGCATTCGTACGATGCTTTCATGAACGCGAAGATCTCACTCTTCCTTCGACACACCCTTTTGATTGCCTAGAAGTCGATCCTTAGACAGGGGGTAGTGTTACAGCTATATATTTTTCTTTTCTTTTCACCTTTACTTTCGTTTATCTTATCAAGGGAAAACCCGACTGAAGACACTGTGCTAAGACACAGAGGATCTAACGGGCCCTTCTAGATCAGTGGGCTTCACCTTCACCTCTTCACCTTCGCCCCACTGATCTTAGTACGTATTTAATACATCGTGATCATCACAGACCTCACATCAGTCACCCCTATCACTGTGATGTGATCCCTTATTTAATTACCATTGACATCTTCCATTCTACCCACCCGCAGCAGATCAACAGCTGGCTACCTCATGTATCTATTAATCTCCGCTACAGGCCAACTCCTCATATCGATCATGTTGGGTCTAGAGGATGGACTTATGTAGATACGTATCTAGATCGGTACACAACATGTATCTACAAGTAGAATAGTATATAAAGCGAGAACTAGACGAGGCTCAGTCTCCAGTCTAGTTCTCTTGTTCTCTGCCTACACAGTAGTCTTAAGATACCTCCTCTTCTCGACGTCTGATAGTGATTGCCTGCAAGAAATTGTAGTTGCAACAGCTTCCAGTGCCACTGTCTCAGACATATCCAACTATCCTGCCAGCAGCATGTCTGTATGGGTTGTCTCTGACACACACCTGGCCATTTCCTCGCCTGTTGTCCAGGATCTTCTCGCCCACTTGCCGCTTGTCTTATCTCCCCTTGCGCTCAATCCTCATCCATGTCCACTCCTCACCAATCCCAAGCCATGTTCCGCAACAGACAAATCGTCTGTCAAGCCACCCCTCGCTGTACTTCTCGTCAATCGTCCTCCTCCTCCCAAAACTCTTATCATCCAGCGCCTTCCTCCCCTCGCACCCCTTCACCCTATGAGGAAGGAGATGAACTAGATGACGTCGGCTACGCAAACATCACTGGCTCCCTGGGACCCACCTTTAGGGATTTATAAGGAATCCTCACTGTAGCTTCGGGTTACTAAGGGAGTAATGTTACGATTTGCTCGCAGGATGAACACTTTTTCTCTTCTTATGATATTGGACTAATATTTTTCCTTTTCTCATGCTTAACCTCGTTCCTTCCATGTCATTCCATGACATTCCATACATCTCGTAAGCGTGCTTATCCTCCACCACGCAGGTACTCCTTTTCTTCTGATCTTCTCATGCCGCATGTGCTGACCCTTAACATCTCTTTCTCATGTGTGGTTTTGCCATTGGCTTTCTATTTCTAATGCTGTTTCCCACGCTGGCCCTTAACCATTGTGACACATAACTGTCACGCTTCCGCTTCACTATATAAACCCTTTAACAGGGCCTCTTCGTCTTTTCCTTAGCTTAGTTCTACCTACAGCTTGTCACCTAGTTAGCACTAGCAATCCATTTACCTTGCTCCTCGCGTCTTCACTCTACCATTAAGTGAGCACTTCACACTACGGCTCACCCGCCTTCGTGTGTCTCTACCCTTGAACCTTAGACCTATTTGTCAAGCTAGACAGTGGTTACCCCTTTGACCCGTCAACACCCTTGATGGTATCACTGACCCAGCATCCCCATGGCTGGCCCCATGTCGTCGTATACATGAACGACCGATCCCCTTGACCCTACTAGGCGTTAGTAGGTCTATGCGTGACCACACCCACAGCCATGCGTAACACTTGGTTGATCCCACTTTTAAGTCTACTCTGGCTGGCCACAGCACACCAGCCAAATGTGACAGCTCTATCCCAATGCCTGGGCTTTTCATCCCTGATGTCCCTGTCAGGAACCCTAATAGGACTCATTGTCCAAAGAGTCAGTTATGGCAAGACATTGTTGACCACTGGAACAAGGGTGACGAAAGGCTGGGCCTTACAATGCCACTCAAGGATTGGCCCTCAGACTGGACTCGAGGCAATTACCACATCTTCGTCCCCAAGTACCATCAGCAGGCAGTGATCACACTGGAATACAATGGCTCAAAAAACTGTCTGTGTTACGACCCGTCGTGCCGGGCACGTCCTCTTCCTTTTCTTCCTCTTGCTCTCTGCGCGTACGCTCACTTTCCGTGTTACAATTCGCTCGCAGGATGAACACGTTTTCTTTGCTTTCTCTTTTGGACTAATATTCTCCATTTCTCACGCTTAACCTCTTCCCTTCCATGTCGTTCTACGACATTCCACACATCTCGTAAGCGTGCTTATTCCTCCACTGCACAGGTACCCTTCATTTTCTGCTCTTCTCACGCTGTATGCGCCGGCCCTTAATGTCTCTTCTTTCGCATAGTTTTGCCATTGGCTTCTGTTCTTCTAACGCCATTTACTACGCTGGCCCTTAACCCTCGTGACATGTAACTGTCATGCTTTTTACTTCACTATATAAACCCTTCAACAGGGTCTCCTTAAGTTTTCCTCAGCTTAGTTCTACCTATGGTTCACTGCCTAGTTAGCACAAGCAATCCATCGTCTTTACTCCTTGAGTCTTCGTTCTACCATTAAGTGAACGCTTCACACTACGGCTCACTCGCCCTTGTGTATCTTTACCATAGAACCTTCAACCTGCTCATCAAGCTAGACAGCAGTTACCACTTAACCCGTCAATATCCTTGACGGTACCATTGACCCAGCATCTCCACGGCTGGTCCTACGTCATCGTTGATACGAACGACAGACCCCCTCGACCCTACTAGGCGTTAGTAGGTCTACACGCGACCGTATCCACAGCCACGTGTAACAAAAGAACTAAGCTACCTCCTCGTACGGGTACTGTCACATACGCCGCCCATCATAGCTTTCCACCAAAACACTCGAACCACTGATCCGCACTGGAATCCTCGGGAACCTCCGCATACCTTGCACTCCGACTCCTCTGACACCCCTGACGATCCCAACCAAGAATATTGGGACGAAGACCCCGACAAGCCTTTATTGGACTCTGACGAAGAACTTGCCACTCGCGACCTCTCCCATAGCTTTTCTGCCTCCGTACAAATACCCCGTCCCCAGACTCCCCCATCCCCAACACCCAGACGCCAGACCGGCCACATCTTTCCTCCGATCCCTCGTCCTCCATCACCCACTATGACTACCAAACCCCTTGAACTTCACATCGGTACCCCGGACAAGTACAATGACGACTATAAGACGGCTAAGCAGTGGTTTGACTCCGTCGCTTTTTACCTCAATGTCAATGCCGACGTATACAACTCTGACCCAAAGCGCATCGCTTTCACGCTTTCATATATGGCTCGAGGCCCCACTCTCACGTGGGCAAATACCTTCAGATCTTCAAAGATCGCAGCAGATGGCACAATCTCCATGGGCTCTTGGTCCGACTTCCTTGACGCCTTCTTTTTGGTGTTTAAACATTACGATACCACTGGTAACACAATCGCCTGGCTCACTACCACCCGCATGACCACCACCAAGAACGGTGGATACTCCCCTTCGCTCACGGAGTACAACGCTCAGTTTCAGAATCACTATGCTATCGCTGGCATCACCGACGACAACGTTCTTATTGGATATTACTCCGCTGCCATCCCTGATGCCCTCATGCGCCATATCCTAGCCATGGAGACGGTCCCCATGACAATAGAAGCATGGCTGAAGAAAGCTGTAACCTTCCAGACTCATATGGAGCGTGCTCGAGAAATCTCCGCCCGACACAAAACCCCCACTCGCCGCCCTTCTCAGTCATACACCGCGCCCACCCCTACCAAAGACCCAAACGCCATGGACATTGACACCGTCCGCCTCCAACGACTCACCTCCGCCGAACGCGAACAATGTCGCAAAGAAGGCAGATGCTTTCGCTGCCACCAGAAAGGACACCAGGCTACGAACTGCCCTGCGTTCCCCTCAAACACTCCACGGCCGAAGAAAACTGTTCGGAAAGTTGTTGAAGCACAAGTCGATGACGAAGAAGAAATCCCTCAGCTACAAGAAGTCGACGAAGATGATGATGAAGAACCAAAAGTCTCTCATGTCGCCCTTACCTCTCTGGATTTTTAAAATGGAACGCTGTCTCGACATCAGTAGTTCCTAATACGTGTGCACCTGTACTTGTATCCACATCTAAGAAATCAATGCGAATCCCCCTTCAACTCATTGATCCCTCGCATACCATGAAAACCGTCGACACCCGCGCCCTTATCGATAGCGGCGCAGATATCAATTGCCTTGATTGGGATTTCGCCCGAAAACATCGACTCCCTCTCGAAAAACTCCCAATGCCTATCCCTGTCAACAACGTCAACCAAACTCCCAATGCCAAGGGAGCCATTCACTATACCGCCTCTCTTTTCACCAACATCGACGGCATTGCCCAACACATACGCTTCCACGTCATGCACTGTGGATCCGAGAACGTAATTCTTGGAACGCCCTGGCTAAAACTCACGAACCCCTCCATCGACTGGTCGTTGCGGACGATCAGCATCCCTGAGACGGTAGACGAATCCGCATCCCTCTATCACATCCACGTCACCAATCTCGAATGACATAACACCGCCCAACCCCGAGCACCCCCTTCGAAACCACCTCGTCACGTCCTGGTAGAGACTATTCCTGACCATACCCTCTCCACGTTCCTCGACATGCCAGACAGAAACCTCTACGTTCGACGCACACTCCACGCTAACTCTTGCCAACGGGTCCTCAAATCAGGGTCTCGATACCACCAGACTCACCCGAAGCTTGTTGCCAAGCTTACCACAGCCACAGAACTCGCGGCCGCTGCCGAGAAGGCCAAGCCACGAATCACACTCCCAGACGCCTATAAAGACTTCGCCCCAGTCTTCGCCAAAGAATCCGCCGACTCGCTTCCCCCCTCCAGACCCTACAACCACGAAATAAACGTCAAAGACTCATTTACTCCCAAAGTTGGCAAGCTGTATCCACCCACCCCCGATGAACAAAAGGCCACCGAAGACTTCCTTGATGAAAACCTGGCCACCGGAAAGATCCGTCCTTCGAATTCCCCCCAAACATCACCATTCTTCTTCGTCAAAAAGAAAGATGGCAAACTCCACCCTTGTCAAGACTACCATTACCTCAATGAGCACACCGTTCGCGACACCTATCCACTACCCCTGATTTCTGACCTTCTCGACAAGCTCAAAGGTGCTCGTGTTTTCACCAAATTCAACGTACGATGGGGATACAACAACATACGCATCAAGGATGGACACCAATGGAAAGGTGCCTTCCTCACTCACAAAGGTCTCTTCGAACCCATGGTCATGTTCTTCGGAATGACCAACTCACCCGCGACGTTTCAACGGTTCATGAACGACTCTTTCCGTGATATGATCGCCAAAGGATGGTTAGCCATCTATATGGATGACCTCCTTATCTTCTCCCCAGATGACACCACTCACACCGAACGCACTCGCTGTGTCCTCCAACGGATGACGGAACTCGACCCCCATCTCAAATTGGAGAAATGTCAATTCGCCATCCCTGAAGTAGAATACCTCGGGATGATTGTCAAGGAAGGACAACTCGCTATGGACCCTGTCAAACTCGATGGGATTGCCAAATGGCCTACGCCGCAAAAAGTCAAAGACGTCTGCTCCTTCCTTGGTTTCGCTAACTTCTACAGACGTTTTATCCCCGGATACTCCAACATCGCCCGACCCCTCATCGACCTCACCAAGAAAACCATGCCTTGGACCTGGAGCCCTGCACAACAGACTGCTTTCGAACAGCTCAAGGAGTTGTTCCTTCGTAAGCCTATTCTCTTTATGCCTGATATTTCTCGCCCTTTTGCCATGGCCACCGACGCCTCAAAATACGTGTCGGGGGGAATCTTGTTACAAACCGACGTGAACGGGGATTGGCATCCCTGTTCTTACTTATTGCAATCGTTCTCCTCTTCAGAATGCAACTATGACATCCATGACTGGGAGCTCTTGGCCGTTATTCGCGGTTTCAAAGCCTGGAGGCAATACCTCCACGGCTCTCCCTTCCCCATCACTGTTTTCTTTGACCACAAGAATCTGACTTACTTTCGCTGCCCTCAAGACCTCAATCGCCAGCAAGCTCACTGGCTCCTGGATCTCGCCGACTACGACTACTCTATCACTCACGTTCCGGGAACCCAACTTGCCGGCCCTGACGCTCTCTCTTGCCATCCCGATCTCCTTCCTCGCTCTGACTCCGACAACCTTAGCGTTACTCTCCTCCCCGACGCCCTCTTTGTCTGCCTCATTGACTCCGCCCTCTCCAACCACATCGCCTCGGCCTCTTCCTCGGACGACCTCGTCCTCCATAAACTCCAAGAGATCAACGGCTCTCTTCCCCCCGCCCTTCGCTCTCGTCTCGCCGATTGGCAATACTCAGATGGCGTCCTTCAATATCAGGGACATGTCTACATTCCTCCCGACCGTGACCTTCGCCACGCTGTTGTCCAGCGCTCCCATGACCATAACTCCGCCGGCCACCCCGGCTATCTTAAAACATGCCAACTTGTCACCTCTGAATTCTGGTGGCCCGGTTTAGCCACATTTGTACGTGCCTACATTGAAGGCTGCGCCGTTTGCCAATGCAACAAGGTTAACACACACCCCGCCGATCCTCCCCTTGTTATGCGTGGCCGTGGGTATAGTCGCGCGTAGACCTACTAACACCTAGCAGGGTCGAGGGTTCGGTCGTTCGTATTGACGACGACGTAGTATCAGCCGTGGGGATGCTGAGTCAAAAGTACCGTCACAAGTGTTGACGGGTCTAGAGATAACCATTGTCTAGCTTGACAAACGGGTCTAAGGTTCTAGAGTGAGGACACACAAAGGCGGGTGAGCCGTAGTGTGAAGTGTTCCCTTAATGGTAGAACAAAGACGCGAGGAGTAGAGCTAATGGATTGCTTGGTACTAGCTAGGTGGTAAACCGTAGGTAGAACTAAGCTAGAGAATCGTAAGGAGGCCCTGTTGAAGGGTTTATATAGTGAAGTGTGAAGCGTGACAGTTACGTGTCACAGTGATCAAGGGCTGGCGTAGGAAACGGCGTTAGAAGAATAGAAGCCAATAGCGAAACTACGCATGAGAAGAAACATTAAGGGCCGGCACATACGGCGTGAGAAGAGCGGAAGACAAGGAGTACCTGCGCAGTGGGGAATAAACACGCTTACAAGATGTATGGAATGTCGCAGAACGACATGGAAGGAATGGAGTTAAGCGTGAGAAATGGAAAGTATTAGTCCGATAATGAAAGAAGAGAAAAAGTGTTCGTCCTGCGAGCGAATCGTAACATTACCCCCTTAGTAACCCGAAGCTACGACGAGGATTCCTTACAAGTCCCTAAAGGCGGGTCCCGGGGAGCCAGTGATGTTGGCGTAACCGACGTCGTCTAGCTCGTCTCCGTCCTCGTAGGGAGAGGGGGCGTGGGGTGAGGATGGCGCGGGATGGTAAGACTGTTGGGAGGAGGAGGAGGAGGACTGACGTGGGGTGTGGCAGGGTGTGGCTCGACGGACGATCTGTCCGTTGCGGAACGCGGCTTGGGGGCGGCGAGGTGTGGACGTAGAAGAGGACTGAGCGCGGGGAGAGGTGAGGCAAGAGGCAAGAGAACGAGGAGGTCCTGGGCAGCGGGCGAGGGAATGGCCGGGTGCTCGTTGACGACATCCTGTACAGACGTGTTGCTGACAGGAGAGCTGGGTGTGGCCAAGACAGTGGCATTGGAAACACCGCTGATTGAAATGAGGGTGCCCGGGGTAGACGCGATCTCTGCCGTTTCGGCCGGTCCACCAGTCGTTAAGTGCTTGCTTGTGAATGGGCGATCCATCCCGTATAACTTCGTTGCCAAGCCCTCGACCAGCGGCAGCTAGGTCTCGGAAGTGGTTATCGACGTCAAGGAGGAAGTTATCGTAACCCATCTGGAAGGCATGGGAGTATAGCTGGTAACGCGCGTGATAGATGAAGTCCTGCATGGTCCTGCCAAGCGTAGTATGTGGGAATACCGGGCCTGAGCCGGATATGAAGGCGGCGACGTGGTTGATTTGCATCACGGTTTCGAACCACGTGAAGATGGGGGAAGCGTCAGAGGTATATACACTAATAGGAACGCGAAGACGGTCGTCAGACATAAGCGAATGGAAACGGACATAATGCTCATCGGTGGACCTCTCCTCTCGGAGTCGTCCAGTGTGAAGGTGGGACGAGACATCTAGCGGGACTTGGGAATCCCACCCAGAGTGGGCGATGAGGGAGTCCGAGCTTGGTGCGCGGACAAGCTGAGGTCGGTGAACTCCTAGGAAGGAGGGAGGTCCGGGAGAAGGTTCCCGATGGGGCGGAGGTGTAAACGATGGTGAGGTCTGGATCCTGCCAGAGATGGGGGAGACGTGGGAGGTGGGAACATCACCAATAAGAGTGGCGAAGTTGACAGGCTGAGGGGTGGCGGGGCGAGTAGGAGAGACCCTGGTGGGGTCGTCAGAGGGAAGACGGATGGTGCTGGGGTTGGTGGAGGGTGCGGCTGCAGGGGTGTCGACATTGGTGAACTCGATTGCCATCAGGAGAAGGTGGAAGGGTTTTATCTGCGGCGTGGTGGGCGAGCGGATGCAAGAGAGAAAGCTCAAGGGTGCCGTTTCTTATAGTCATTTAGTAACTCCGATGAATGTTTCAAATTCCGCTCGGGTTCCCATGAATCTTCTTCGGCGGAGTATCCTTTCCACCGAATCAGGTACTGACAGGCTGACAGCATACCTCGATGCCGTATGATTCGTTCTATTTCGTATTCTTCTTGTCCTTCGACAAGATCCGGGGGCAGTGTGGGGAAGTTCGGGCCATGTACGTCGTTTTCGCGATAGGGCGATAACAGAGAGGCGTGGAACGTGTTGTGGATTTTCCACGTTCGTGGGAGTCGGAGGCGATAGGAAACAGGGGAGATGATGTCAGAGATAACGAAGGGGCCTTCGCGTTTTGCGGCGAACTTCGGATCTTGTACGGACCTCTTAAGATTCCTGGCTTCCAGCCAAACTCGTTGTCCTTTCTTGAAAGGTACGAATTTTGACTTAGACCTGGATGCCATGACTTGACGCGCAAGTTCATGGGACGCAAGGGCTTCCTCTCGTAGAGCTGAGAGTTCTTTGAGGCGGGTTTCGATGGCGGGAATGTTGGTTTCGGCAATCACCGAAGGAAGGGCGCGGGGTTCATATCCCATCATGAGGTAAAACGGGGATTTGCCGGTAACAGAATGAGGGCGGTGATTATGGGTGAATTCGGCGTGGGAAATATGATCGGACCAAATAGAAGGGTGGTCCCCGCAGTAAATGCAGAGATAAGTCTCAACTTCTTGGTTGACGCGTTCGGTTTCGCCGTCGGTCTGTGGGTGGTACGCTGTGGAGAGGGAAAGATCGTAGTTGAGAAGTCTGCCAAGTTCTTTGGCGAAGGCGGAGGCGAACTGTGGGCCGCGATCAGAGATGACTTTCTCGTAAAGGCCGAAGTGGAGGTAGACTTTGTGGAAAAAGAGCGCTGCTACGCCCTCGGCGGTAATGGTCTTCCTTGTAGGGCAAAGAATTACCCCCTTAGTAAGGCCGTGGTCCACTACGACCAATAATGAGTCGAATCCCCCGGACAGCGGGAGATCGGTGATCAGATCGCAAGAGAGCTGCTGAAAAGGACGAGAACAAGAGGATGGGATAGGAACAAGAGGAGGAGCGGTGGGGTGCGTGTTGGCCTTGTTGCGCTGACACACGGCGCAACCGTTGACATAGGAGCGGACGAACGTGGCGAGACCAGGCCACCAGAATTCGGAGGCAACAAGTTGCCGGGTTTTGAGGTAGCCGGGGTGACCGGTGGAGTCGTGGTCGTGGGAACGCTGGACGACAGCGCGGCGAAGGTCATGGTCGGGGGGAACGTAAACGTGTCCCTGATACTGGAGGACGCCGTCAGAGAATTGCCAGTCGGCAAGACGAGAACGGAGGGCGGGGGGAAAAGAACCATTGATCTCCTGTAGTTTGTGGAGGACGAGGTCGTCGGAGGCTGAGGCCGAGGCGATGTGGTTGGACAGGGCGGAGTCGATGAGGCGGACGAAGAGGGCATCGGGGAGGAGGGTGATTCCGGTGTTATCGGAATCGTCACGAGGAAGGAGATCGGGGTGGCGAGAGAGGGCGTCCGGTCCAGTGAGCTGGGTACCGGGGACATGAGTGATAGAATAATCATAGTCTGCGAGGTCAAGGAGCCAACGGGCTTGACATCGGTTGAGGTCTTGGGGACGTCGGAAGTACGTCAAGTTCTTATGGTCGGAGAAAACCTTGATGGGGAAGGGAGAGCCATGGAGGTATTGCCTCCAGGCTTTGAAACCGCGGATAACGGCCAAGAGCTCCCTGTCGTGAATATCGTAGTTACGTTCTGAGGAGGAGAACGATTGTGATAAGTAAGAACAGGGATGCCAATCCCCGTTTACGTCGGTTTGTAACAAGATCCCGCCCGACGCATATTTAGAGGCATCGGTGGTCATGGCAAAAGGGCGGGAGATATCGGGCATAAAGAGAACGGGCTTACGGAGGAACAACTTCTTGAGTTGTTCGAAAGCGGTTTGCTGGGCAGGGGCCCAGGTCCAGGGCATAGTTTTCTTGGTAAGGTCTATAAGGGGTCGGGCGATATTGGAATATCCCGGGATGAAGCGTCTGTAGAAGTTAGTGAAACTGAGGAAGGAACGGACGTCTTTGACTTTCTGTGGCGTAGGCCATTTAGCGATTCCGTCGAGCTTGACGGGATCCATAGCGAGTTGCCCTTCTTTGACAATCATCCCGAGGTATTCAACCTCGGGAACGGCGAATTGACACTTTTCCAGCTTGAGATGGAGGTCGAGTTCCGTCATCCGTTGGAGGACACGGCGAGTGCGTTCTGTGTGGGTGGCATCGTCTGGGGAGAAGATAAGAAGGTCGTCCATATAAATAACCAACCATCCTTCCGTGATCATATCGCGAAAGGAGTCGTTCATGAAGCGCTGGAACGTCGCCGGGGAGTTAGTCATGCCAAAGAACATTACCATGGGTTCGAAAAGGCCCTTGTGGGTGAGAAAGGCTCCCTTCCATTGGTGCCCATTTTTTATACGTACGTTGTTATACCCCCAGCGTACGTCGAACTTGGTGAAAGTACGAGCGCCTTTGAGTTTGTCGAGAAGGTCAGAGATCAGGGGTAGCAGGTAGGCGTCGCGGATGGTGTGTTCGTTGAGGTATCGGTAATCTTGACATGGGCGTAGTTTACCGTCCTTTTTTTTGACAAAAAAGAAGGGTGATGCTTGAGGGGAGTTTGATGGGCGAATCTTTCCTGCGGCGAGATTTTCATCAAGAAAGTCTTCCATAGCCTTCTTTTCCTTGGGGGTGAGTGGGTAGAGTTTGCCGATTTTCGGAGTAAACGAGTCTTTGACGTTGATCTTGTGATCGTAGGGTCTAGAGGGGGGAAGAGAATCGGCTGATTCCTTGGCAAAGACTGGGGCGAAGTCCTTATAGGCGTCTGGGAGTGTTACTTTTGGCTTGGCTTTTTCAGCGGCCGCCGCGAGTTCAGTGGCGGTGGTAAGCTTGGCGACAAGCTTCGGGTGAGTCTGGTGATATCTGGATCCCGCTTTGAGGACCCGTTGGCAAGAGTTGACGTGGAGGGCGCGGTGAACATAGAGATTTCCGTCCGGCATGTCAAGGATGTAGAGTGTTACGCGTGGCCTTGGGTAAGGTCACGCGTAGACCTACGAAAGCCTAGGGACGAAGGAGGACGAGGACGTGTGGCACTACGGTTGAGAATATCCGTAGGAAAGGGGGTCGACCGTGGGGATGTCGATCGATGTCTACGAAGCGTTCGGCTAAGTAGTCGGAGTAACCTGCGCTACACAAGCGACAGGGTCAAGGATTCACGGTAGACACACACAAACACGAAGAGTGTTGATGTGTGAAGCGTTCACTCAGGTGTAGAACGAAGACACGAGGTAGATTGCTAGTACTTAACTAGGCGATAGCCGTAGGTAGAACTAGGTTGAAGAAAAGAGATAAACGCCCTGTTGAAGGGTTTATATAGTGAAGAGAAAGGTGTGACGGTAACGCGTCACATGGTTAAGGGCCGGCGTGGGAAACGGCGTGAGAAGAGCAGAAGCCAATAGCAAACCCACGCATGGGAAAGAGACATAAGGGCCGGCGCATACGGCGTGCGAAGATCAGAAGGGGAACGAGTACCTGCGCGGTGAGGGATAAGCACGCTTACGAGGTATGTGGAATGCCGTAGAACGACATGGAAAGTGACGAAGTAAGCGTGAGAAATGAGACGAGTGTCAGTTCGTAATGTTAAGCAAAGAAAAAGAGTAGACCCTGCAGCGAATCGTAACATAGAGAGGGTGTGGTCGGGAATGGTCTCGACCAGGACGTGACGAGGTGGTTTCATGGGGGGTGCTCGAGGTTGAGCATCGTCGTGTCGCTTGAGGTCGGCGACATGGATGTGGTAGAGAGATGCAGATTCATCTACCGATTCTGGGATGTTGATTGTTCGTGACGACCAATCGATGGAGGGGTTTGTGAGTCGTAACCAGGGCGTCCTGAGAATCACGTTTTCGGCTCCGCAGTGCATAACATGGAAGCGTACGTGCTGGGCGATTCCATCAATGTTGGTAAAGAGGGAGGCGGTGTAGCATATAGCCCCTTTGGCGTTTGGGGTTTGGTCGACATTGTTGACAGGGATGGGTGTCGGTAGTTTGTCTAGAGGGAGTTTGTGTTTCCGGGCGAAGTCCCAATCAAGGCAATTGATATCTGCGCCGCTATCGATGAGGGCGCGGGTGTCGACGGTTTTCATGGTGTGCGAAGGATCAATGAGTTGTAAGGGGATACACATTGATTTCTTTGATGTGGATACAAGTACAGGTGCACATGTACTAGAAACTACTGACGTCGAGGCAGCGTTCCGTTTTAAAAATCCAGGGAGGTAAGGGTGATGCGAGACACCTTGGTTTCTTCGTCGTTGTCTTCATCGTCTATTTCTTGTAATTGAGGGACTTCTTCTTCGTCTTCAACTTCTACTTCTATAACCTTCCGAACGACCTTCTTCGGTCTAGGAGAGTTTGAAGTGAACGTGGGGCAGTTGGTTGCCCAATGTCCTTTCTGGCGACAGCGGAAGCATCTGCCTTCTTTGCGACATTGCTCTCGTTCGGCGGGGGTGAGTTGTTGGATGCGGACGGCATCAACGTCCATGGCGTTGGGATCTTTGGTGGGGGTGGGGGTGGCGTATTGGTGGTATGTGTGGCGCGTGGGGGTTTTGTGGCGGGCGGCGATTTCCCGAGCGCGCTCCATGTGGGTTTGGAAGGTAACCACCTTCTTTAACCATGCGTCTATGGTGGTGGGGACTGTTTCCATGGCTAGAATACGGCGCATGAGAACGTCGGGGATGGCAGCTGAGTAATAGCCGATAAGGACATTATCGTCGGTGATGCCAGCGATGGCGCAGTGATTCTGGAACTGAGCGTTATACTCAGTGAGTGAGGGGGAATATCCGCCGTTCTTGGTAGCGGTCATGCGAGTGGTTGTGAGC
>JBBPTX010000963.1:0-13895 GCA_038094595.1 Pulveroboletus aff. annulatus | reverse complement strand
AATGGCACCCAGCCCTGAATCGCTCCACGCCGTGAACGCATGGTTGTCTTCTTACGGTATTAAGGAAGAGGATCTTCACCGATCGCCGGCTCAAGACTGGGTCACTATTCGCGTACCAGTCGCTCTAGCAGAAGGGATGCTCCACACGGTACGAATCATGGCTTTCTCGCTGTCCTCATACGCTGAAATACATGGACACAGAAATATTACGTTTATACCCACTCGGACAGCGGCGAGAGCATCATCAGAACGACTAACTACAGTCTTCCGGAGAGCCTGCATGAACACGTTGATCTAGTTCAGCCAACAACAATGTTCAACCGCCTCGTGCCACTCGATAGCACCGTGGATTTGTCAGATGCCCCTTTATCTGATCGATCCAATGCCACACTCACTGGGCCAGCTGGAAATCCAGTGAATGCTGATTGCAATAGTACGGTACGATAGCATTGCTTGGTATCTGATGCGTACGATAAATCGGTTCCACAGACTACTATTACCTGTCTCAGACAGCTTTACAACGCTGTCAGGTACAATACCTCTGCTACCAATGGTAACGGGATTGCTGTTGCCTGTTATCTCGGAGAGAATGCGAACAACGAGGATCTTCTGCAATTTTACCAGTTGCAGAACCCTGCGGCATGTGGGTCCAATTATACTTTCGTGTCCGTTAACGGTAAGAATGTTTTATACTTGGACATAGATAAACTCGCTGACAATGTAATTAGGTGGGTTGAATAATCAAAGCAGAGAAGCTGCCGGGCGGGAAGGCAATCTGGACACTCAGTTTGCTTTTGGGCTGACCTATCCGACTCCCGGGACTTACTACTCAACCTGGGGCAAACCCCCTTACCTCCCTGATTCATTTAGTTCGATGAATAATAATGAACCATATGCCGATGTTTGTTTCTCCCCCGCCCATTATAATTTACTCCTGAATTCCGTTATCTCGCAGTGGTTAGATAATGTACTTTCTCAGGAACATCTCCCTCGGACGATCTCCACTAGCTTTGGTGAGCATGAACAAACAGGTACACGATTTCATAGATTGGTTGGCATATACTAACGAAGGACAGTTCCGTACAGCTACGCTACTCGCGTCTGTTCGGGTTTTGCCGCTCTCGGCGCTCGCGGCGTGTCCGTCATATTTGCGTCTGGTAATCGTGGAGTTGGTGGTGGTCTTGGAAGACCACAAACCCTTCAGTGTTTCACCAACGATGGCACCAACCGGACCACGTTCCTCCCCGCGTTCCCCGCCTCTTGCCCATAGTGAGTGTACCCCAGCGTGCGTGTAAGACCTCTAATTAAGTTTTGAGCACACGTAGCGTGACTGCCGTGGGAGGCACCACTTGCATCCCTGAAACTGCAGCCAACTTTTCTGGTGGAGGCTTCAGTAATTATGTGGGTTCATCTTCGTCTTCATTTTTTACCACAATGCTAATAAAGTTCTACCGTTAGTTCGCTCGACCCAGTTACCAGAATATGGCAGTAAATAAATATTTGGAGAAACTTGCTCCTGGGACCTATGAAGGATTGTATAACCCGTAAGTGCTTCATACTCCACTGCACGACCAAATTAATCAACGCCACGTCAGCAATGGCCGCGTGAGCAGCTGCCAGTCCACCCGAGGCGATAAATCCAACGAACTCACCCTTCCCTGTGTATAGGCCATCCCCGACGTTGCTGCACAAGCAACGAACTTCCTGATCGTCCACAGAGCCAAAATACGCCAAGCTCGGGGCACATCCTGCGCCGCTCCCACCTTTGCCTCTATCATTTCCATGCTCAATGACGCACGGATCAACGCAGGCATGCCTACAATGGGGTTTGTGAACACATGGCTATACACCAGGGGATATGCTGGGTTGAACGACATCACGATGGGCAACAACCCAGGATGTGGAACACCCGGCTTCAACGCCTCTGTTGGATGGGATCCTTGTACGTCCTATTATCGCATGCTGCCTTGTTCATTCTATCACATTTTCCCTTACTCTGGAACGGTCTATTGACTATTGATGGCTTGATGCAGTGACTGGTCTAGGCACGCCAAACTTTCAAAAATTGCTGGAGTTGGCGATTGGGAATCATTACTAGTCTTGGCTATCATCTATCTTGGTCGGTCTTTGAGATCCTTGCTCAAATGTCCGAAAATAAATCATTGAATAACATTGAAACGTTTCGATGCATCAGACTGTACATTTGCAAGGGTGCAATATATTCAAAAAATACCCTTATAGTGGCGGTCGCAACTGATTATATGAGGATTAACTGCGGAAATTTTCCGAGTTCAAGGATAACAAACTTCTCGAAGACGGTCAGCATTACCACAAACGTGATGACAAACAGCAGGGTATAGTTATTTCATGCTCGACCAGATCCACCGCATCACGTCTCCCACAAATCGAGACCGTCACATACAATACTAGCGCGTATATCCGACTCGACCCTCAGGGAAGTCATCACCCAAACAAGCAGGCCTAGGGCCGACATCCGTTTCCCATCTTTTCACCACAAGCCTGAGGATATCAAGTTCTTCCCTTTTCCCTTTTCCATTTTGCTCTTGGCGCTTTATATGTGAGGACCCTCTTGTGTGGACATATGAAAATCGCAGTGCCATATTTATCATATGAGCCACCAGGTGAACCTTGGATCACTGATTCTGAGTCTGAAAACAAGTTTTCCCCGCACTGGCAGTCATTGAACGTTGCGCACAGGGGTCTTAAAGAGCAAATCGGCTGCCGTGCTCCAAATGGTGCTGCAAGGCCAACCCATGAATCGTTGCCTCAGCCGATCATGTTTCGGCTCGTAGGAAGATCTATATTGGAGCATGTGTGGACACGCCTGCGGAAGTGATTATTATGACAACGTTAGTAATCGTAGCGTTTAAATGTTTTAAGCTCAGGGTCCAGCTTAGAACTGCCTCGGCCGTTCCCGCAATCCAACCACCACTCGCCACTAGTACTCCGGGCACTGGCATCCCACACCGACATGGTTTCTGTGCCCGCAGGACAGCCGACAACACGCTCATGAATCGGGGCTTTCCATGCCAGTGGGCTAGTCGTTGGGCACGACTGGAAAAGTCTTCAACAAACAGGGCCACTGCGCGCTGTGTGTCAGACGGTGAGACTCATGACGTTGACAATGCACCTGAACAACTGCCCATTCAATTTTCTTACCTTTGAAACAGGGTGCTCCCAAGAATATCCGAGTCGGCGGTGTTCCGTACGTGGCTTAGGTTGAAACGTCGCCCAAGGGACCTCGGGCTGTACATTGTGGCAAAATGATTTTTCTCAGGCGCGTGTGTTGCGTGTGAGGTGACTACTTGCGGCTCACCGATGGCCTCACTGCTGTGAGTCCCACCGAGATGAACTTTCCAGATTGTACCTTCGATCGGTCGATCACCCATTCTACCGCAATTTCAAATACCGAGTCTAATTATTAACTAGATCACATGAATTCTGCCCAAAATCTACCTCCGACATGAGGGTTCTAGCTCGCATGGCGATCGGCGCCATCATTAGTCACGGAGCTATTCCATGATTTCTAGCTCCAACCTTCAGGAATGAAATTCCAGGCTCGAGATGACTAGTTGAATACTGATTAGATTCGGAACTTATGAAAATAACGAGAGCGCCTGACAGACAATGTCACTCTGGTTTACTGATGCATTGATAGCCGGCCCCGCCGTCATATGTTCTGATCGAACACCCTTTCGCGTCAGCCCGCAGCATCCCAGGGGCATGACGTTAACATCCATGTGGAGGACGAAAGTTCACAATCACGACTGGTGTCATTAAAACCATAGGTACTTACCGAAATTTAGGATATCCTTCCAGCAAAAGTTGCCAGATTTCTATATCACTCAAATAGCCCTCCTGTCCATCCCATCACCGTCCGCCCTTTCCCCGTTGTGATACTCACCTTCTTCCGTCAATGGCCTTGGACAACACGTATCTCCCTTCTCCCCTTCCTCGTCAACTCTTTGACCTTTCCTTTCAGGCTCGGCGCTCTCCTTATTGGCGTCATCCTCGCATCGATGTAAGTATACGACACAGTGCAAGCGCCAATTTGTACTCATTATCCCTTAAACAGTCTATATGGACGTGTGTGGTCATACAGTCCCACCTTTACTTCGTTTTCAATTAATAAAAACTAGTAACATGCTTGCAGACCTGGTACTATTATGTTACATATCCAACAGACGCATGGTACCTCAAGCTTCTCGTCAGTTTATCCTAATTTCTACAAGATACGATCTAACCTTACGATTACAGGTCTTTTGCACTCTTATCTCAGATACGGTCCACCAGATCCTGATCACACACTTGAGCGAGTCTGATCATTCCTCGCAAGTACTGTGCACTCATCCTTTGCTAGTCTACACATACACCGTCACTTATTTCGGGGTACTTGAAGAGTTGGACAAGGTTGTTTGGTGAGTGTGTTCCTGTTTCGCAAAACATTTGTTTACGCCCCCCATCAGGAGTTTGATTGTAGGTTGAAGATTTTCTCGGTTGACCGTTATTGATTCCATGCATGACCAAGGTTGAAGTTTATTTCAATGTATGCGGCACATACTCTGCCAACTCCTCTGGTCTTCCGTAACTCACTATACATCAGGGACTTACTGCACTCCTTGTTCAATTCTTCCTGACGTGGCGCATTTACAAACGTATGTTTCTGCTCTCCGTCATTCAAGTTCTGCTGTCGAGTCTTGTCTCATGACAGTCAGCCATAAGAACTGGATGCTCGTTGTCATGTCTGTGAGTTAAAGTGATATGAGACACGTCATCCGTTTCTGAGCCGATTTTTCTCTAGTTGGTGCCTATTATTTCTAATTTCGGTGAGTTGTCTTTTCTCAATCGACAACCCCTCGACTGAAGATCGTTCTCTCTAGTGTTGATCCTACGTAGGTAACAAATGGTTCTTCTGTGAGGGGTATTGACATTGGCGACACTATGCAGTCTATAGCGGTAAAGGGTGCATTTGTTTCTGTACTTGGTCCTGGCTAGCGTCTTACTCATCTTCAGGATACATTTTCAAACACAAGAACAGCTTAAAACCATCAAGGTGGATGAAGCGAAGATTGCGTTCCGACAGTCTACTGACGAAGTGCTAAGGGTATTTCGATGTCGGTCAATATTCTTTCTGCAGCAGGGGATTTGTACATTTCTGTGGTCCTTTGTTATTTGCTGCTCAAGTCTCGAACCGGCTTCCAGAGGTGAGTCCTTCGCGCAAGTACTCAGTTTGCGTTCTAAATACGTTGTTAGATCTGACACAGTGATTTCCAAGTTGGTAAGTGCCCATGGTCATAGAATTATTTTCGGTAAATGAAAAGTATGGTCTAGGTCGTTTTCAGCATCAACACAGGCCTTTTGACTAGGTCAGTCTCGTAATCTAACGCGACACACGTTGCTGATAATGCATAGCATCGATGCCCTTTGTTCACTCATATGCGTAAGCGTGTCACATTGCATGTACGGCGCCTCGTTTCTAATCATACAGCAGATTTCTATATGGCCAAATGCTCTCATCTACTTTGCATTCTACTTCAGCATTGGCAGACGTACGTCCTTCGATGGGAATAAGGGAACATTTGTTAACGCGTTTTCAGTATACTGTAACTCCCTCCTTGCGACATTGAATGCTCGCAAAAGAATAACGGGTGAACCCCAAGAAGAAGATATGTCACATACTTTGAGAAGCTATCACGAGCGAAAGTTGAACGGGACATCATCAAGGGTGAGCTTCTCAAAAGTGACGTGGCAGTGGAACGAAGGTCGAACATCTTATTACTAGCACATGCCGAATAATATTGCCATCAAGATTGATACCGTGCAAGAGCATCATAGCCAGGACGAGGTGAGCAATGCGTCATGATATCATAATATGGTTCGTGGATTGATACGGCCATCAGTATTCTGCGGTTGGAGACCTGAAAAACCCCGAGGCTGTAATTGTGTGAACGGTTTGCAAATATGATGGCAAACCAACCTGACTCGAAAATACCCTTGAGAGTTGCCGTTTATCATTGACGGCGTACGTTATACTCGCGTCTTTCTTTTCTTTCGTTTTCGATTTGATTGTTTGCCTTGATATTGAAAGCTCGTCGAGATTGCGACAGATTGGGCTTGACCAGCGATTGTAGTCGTACGTTCATTACCCAGATAACTAACTTCCCAACCATTGGTGTACTTACTGCCTTAGATTGAAATTTAAGTGACCGATATAACTTTGAGCAAGGCCTAGGACTTGTTGGTGAACGTCATGATCCAACGTACAACCTTCTGTTGGAGATCAGAACATAGAACGCAGATACCGTAGTCCAATGTACGTTTGTTCACCTTTAGTCTTATTGCATCGTCTTACTCAGGACGAGAGCATCAACATTTAGCTCAATCTATGCCCTTGTGTTCTCCAAGGGCCCGGGTTCGTCTTATCACAGGCTTCGCCGTGATAATGCATTGTTTGCTTTTCCATCCCCGGACGAAGTTCAATGTCCCGTACCACCAGTACTCTCTCCCTTTTCCTGCGCACTGGTAGACATATCCACATGAGTCACATTGCCGGCCTGAGTGCCCGTGCCCGTGCATCCCATATCCAGCATCATGATCATGATACATACTTTGTGGGAATTCGATTACCGTCGATATCGATCCCCGAGAATATATTTCCCCCAAGGCTATGGAAGACTGGTGGCACGGGTCAACTTATTTCCGGCTTTCCATTATGTAGTGGACACCTTGGTCTGAGTAGGAGGTGAGAAACAAGCACCGCCGCAGGAACAGGAATAGCCCGAACGGGATACACCGTGCACGTGGTGATGCTCGTGCCCCGTGCCGCCCAATCTATGAACCGTAGTGTACTGACTGGTAAGACAGCATCTCTAACTTGAGTCCGCTGGCAGCGCGCAGTGTCCCGGGCCTGTTGTATGTGCTTCCCCGTCGTTCGCCAGGGACAAATCCACTGGGATTATGAATTTATGATAGTGCCAAAGGACAACACGAATCCCATGGAACTGGCCAAACGGGTGCAATTTGGTCCATCCCCATCTCAGTGTAGCCCACGGGCCACCATTCCGAGCTCGGGTCAGGTTCTATCAACTCATTGGTGTCAAGCACAACGTGGATGATGCACCCCGGCAGCAGATATCCCGCTGCACCGAATGCTCAAATTCCCCTTGCATCAAAGCATGTGACGGGAAAGACCATGAACCCCGAATTTCCAACACTTCAGTCACCTTCATTCGTTTCCCGTAAACAGTCATGCGGTTATCTTGCTTTGCCATCTTATTCGCGGCCTCCCTTGTCATGGCCAGCCATCATAGAGACTTGCCACACAAAATCAAGGAGAGCATTGAAGGTCCTCCTCCTGACTGGATCAGATATGGCCCTGCACCTTCGGAACATCTTCTACAACTTAAGATTGCCCTTTCTCAACCACATTTTCCCATCCTCGAACAACGTCTCTGGGAGGTCAGCGATCCAGACCATCATCGTTATGGCGCCTACTTGTCCAAGCAAGAGACCGATGCGCTAATGGCACCCCACCCTGAAGCTCTTGACGCCGTCAGCACGTGGTTGTCTTCGTATAGTATCAACGAGGAAGATCTCCACCGATCATCGGCCCAAGACTGGGTCACCGTTCGCGTCCCAGTCGCTCTTGCAGAGGAAATGCTCGACACGGTGAGGTCCTTGCTTTTCTTGCTGTATTCAGGCAACAGATCAGAAGAGCGCAGAAATATCACGTATATACCCACTCGGACACCAGGGAGAGCATTGTCAGAACGACCAACTACAGCCTTCCTGAGGGCCTGCATGAGCACATTGAACTAATTCAACCAACAACAATGTTCAATCGCTTCCAGCCGCTTGACAGCACTTTGCATTGGTCAAATAAGCGGTCGTCCGGTTCGTCTGAATCTGATCCATCCACCGGCACTATTACCGGACCTGCTGGAAACCAAGTCGACGCGAGCTGCAACAATACGGTACGATCGTAGCATTTGGTATCCATATTCATCCGAGGAATTGGTTATATAGATCACCATTGCTTGTCTCAGACAGCTTTACAACGTTGTTGACTACAACACCTCTGCTACTAATGGCAACAAGATCGCCGTCAGCGCTTATGTCGACGACTATGCGAACAACCAGGATCTCCAGCAATTTTACCAGTGGCAGAACCCTGCTGCATACGGGTCAAATTTTACCTTCGTGTCCGTAAACGGTAAGGATATTTTATCTTCGAACGAACGAACGATTGACAGTATGCATAGGTGGGTTGAACAACCAAACATATGAAGCTGCTTCATTGGGAGCCGACTGTGAAACTCAGTTCGCTTTTGGACTGACGCACCCGACGCCCGCAATGTTTTATTCAACTCGTGGCTTATCCCCTTTCATCCCCGACTCATTTATCCAGACAAATAGTAATCAACCATATGTTGAAGTTTGTTCTTGTCCATAGTCACCATTTTAGTTTTTCCTGAATTCTGTCATCTTGCAGTGGTTAGATTATGTACTTTCTCAGGAACATCCTCCTCAGACGATCTCCACCAGCTTCGGCGAGCATGAACAGACAGGTACATGGGTTAATAAGTTAGTACATGTACTGACCACGGACAGTTCCATATAGCTACGCCAACCGTGTCTGTTCCGGGTTTGCTGCTCTCGGCGCCCGAGGTATCTCACTCTTATTTGCAGCCGGTGAGGCCGGTGTCGGTGGTGTACGCCTAAAACCAGCAACCCATCCATGCTTCAGTAATGATGGTACCAACCGGTCCACGTTCATCCCTGCGTTTCCTGCCTCTTGCCCATAGTGAGGATATCCTGACGGCTATGCAATACCTTTTCTAATCCACGCAGCGTGACTGCCGTCGGAGGCACCAATCACATCCCTGAAACCGCTTCCAACTTCTCCGGTGGAGGCTTCAGTAATTACGTGGGTTCATCTCCATACCTACTTCCAACCGTGACGCTGATCAACCTCCAATCAGTTCACTCGACCCAGTTACCAGGATGCGTTCGTAGATAAATATTTGGAGAAACTTGCTCCTGGAACCTATGATGGGCTATACAACCCGTAAGCTGTCTCTACCCCTTTACACGACTCAATCTTAAAAATACTATGTTAGTAATGGCCGCGTAAGTAGTGGTAAAACCAGGGCACTGAACACAACGTACTTACCTCCCCAAGGCCATCCCTGATGTCGCAGCGCAAGCCGAGTTATTCTCGTTCATCTTCAGGGGCCATACAGCCACATTTAGGGGCACGGCTGGCGCCACTCCTGTCTTTGCCTCGTTTGTGTCCATGCTCAACGACGCACGGATCAACGCGGACAAATCTCCCATGGGGCTTTTAAACCCATGGTTGTATACGAGGGGACACGCCGGGTTAAATGACATCACGGTGGGCCACAACTTAGGCTGTGGAACTAATGGCTTCAACGCCACGGACGGATGGGATCCTGGTACGTTTCGTTTTCATGCCTTCTTTCTCCCGTCAAGTGTAAACGGTTTGATAACTGTTTGCCCCTCGATGTAGTAACTGGTCTTGGTACGCCCAACTTCCAGAAGTTGTTAGGGTTGGCAGTCGGAGACCACTATTAGGTTCTATCTTGGTAAGTTTGCGAGATGGTTTTAGACTTCCTGGCGCTACGAAAAAATAACAGAAATTTTTTGATGATTTATGTACACCATTGTAACATAACGATCACTAAGAAGCTCCTGTAACACAGTTGCTTGAAGTCGAACTCGTGCGAGACACAGTCCGAGCCAGTGACTCGGGTGATTGGTTTCTCGAGCAAGATGATGTATATGATGTAACAGAGTAAAAGTACATAATCCATCCATCGTAAACTACGTATAGCAGTCTACCAGGAGTGTCTTTCATTCGACATAATAATGTTCAAAAGTTCAAACAGAGGCCACTGACAAGCAACCATTGTCCAACGCCAACCTCAATAGTTCCCTGAAGTTCGGCGTCCCGAGACCAGTGACTAGATACAAAAACCATCAGTCACACATAATCAAATCATCACGGTCCAGCTGGAAACACAGCCATGGAATGAAACGAAAGGGGACAAAGCGTACCGGGATCCCAGCCAACCGTCGCGTTGAAGCCCTCCGTGCCACACCCGGGGTTATTTCCCACGGTGATGTCGTTCAAGCCGGCAAAGCCTTTCTGGTACAACCACGGGTTCAAAAAGCCTAGAGGAGGCTTACCAGCGCTGACCCGTGCGTCATTGAGCATGGAGACGAACGAGGCGAAGGTGGGCGTGGCGCAAGACGTGCCACCAAGTTGGAAAATTTGACCCTGCCAGACGACCTGAAAGTTTGCGGCTTGAGCAGCGACATCGGGGATGGCCTGTACACGCTAGAGGGTGAGTGGGCAATATCCAATGTTCTGAGTGGGCAACTGCTCACACGCCCAAGGCTAGGAATCATTTGTTACATCTAGTTACGAAATAACCAGTAAAAATGCTTACGGATTGTAGAGTCCTTCATAGGTCCCAGGAACAAGCTTCTTCAAGTAGCTGTTTACGGTCGCATTCTGGTAACTGGGTCGAGGGAACTTAGGAAGGAAACTGGTGAGCGTTACGCCGGGTGGTAGGTGCGGAAACTAACCCACATAATTACTGAAACCTCCACCGGATAGTCCAGCGGCAGTCTCAGGGATGTAATTGGTACCACCGACGGCCGTCACACTGCCCGTATTCAACCAATCAGAAAGCGTTAGGTCCGCGTGAGGATGCACTCACTACGGACACGAGGCAGGAAAATCGGGAAGAAATACAGTCCGGTTGCTGCCATCGTTAGTGAAGCATTGTTGTGTTATTGGGTTTGTGTCACCGTCTCCGACACCACCGTCGCCTGATCCGAACAAGATAGAGACACCTCGAGCACCAAGGGCGGCGAATCCAGCACAGACACGATTGGCATACTTGTACGGAACTGGCAGTAGTCAATGCATGCCAACAAAGCAGTGAAAATAAAGCACCTGTTTGCTCATTGTCGGCATAGCTAGTTGAAATGGTCTGGGGGAGATCTACTTGAGATAACATGTATTCTAACCACTGTCATCAACAATGATGGACATCAGACAAGTTAACATGATGAAAAAGGGGTGAAACAAACGTTCGCATATGGCTCATTATCGTTCGTGGGCGTCACTGCGTCGGGAATGAAAGGGGGTGAACCACCAGTAGAGTAGAATGTCCTGGGCGTTGGGAATGTCAGTCCAAATGCAAATTGCGTGTCCAAATCGGCCTCTGCGCCGGCAGCTTCGTAAGACTGATTATTCGATCCACCTATGTATGCTGTCGCAGAGCAGATCAACATTTGCGAATAAAACATTCTTACCATTTATGGACACGAAGGTATAATTGGACCCGTATGCTGCAGGGTTCTGCAACTGGTAGAATTGCTGGAGATCCATATCATTCGCATACTGCTCGAGGTAAGCGGTAACGGCGATCTTGTTACCGTTGGTAGCAGAGGTGTTGTACCCGATAGCGCTGTAAAGCTGTCTGAGACAGGTGACGGTGATCTGTAGAACCAATTAAACACGTGGTTCCGGAAACACGGCGATGTTATACCGTGGTGTTGCAGCTAACATCAACTTGGTTTCCACCTGGCCCCGGGATTGTGCCGTTGGAGAGATGAGACGACAGCGTATTTGACCAATGTAAGGTACTCTTGAGTGGCCTGAGGCGACTGAACATTGTTGTTGGCTGAATTAGCTCAACGTGTTCATGCAGGTTCTCCGGAAGTTTATAGCTAGTTGTTCTAACGACTTTATCGCCGCTGCCAGAATGGATATAGAGGTGGTATTTCTGGGTTTGCGTGCTAAGTTGTGTACATTGAGACAGAAATCATAATTCCTACCGTGTCGAGCATTTCCTCCGCCACAGCGACAGGGACGCGAATAGTGACCCAATCTCGAGATGATGATCGGTACAGATCTTCTTCCTTGATACCGTACGAAGACAACCATTCATTGACAGCGTCAAGCGCTTCAGGGTGTGGCATCATTAACGCGTCGGCCTCCTCCTTGGACAAGTAAGCGCCGTAGCGCTCATGGTCTGAGTTGCTGACCTCCCAGAGATGTTGTTCAAGGATAGGGAAATATGGCTGAGGAAGAGCAACCTTGAGCTCAAGAAGATGGTCTGGGGATGCAGGGCCACGTCTAACCCAGCCGCGAGGAGGGCCTTCAATGCTCTCCTTGATCCTGCGCGGCATGTCTCTATAATGACTTGCAGTGACGAGGGTCGTGAGGAACAGCGCGAGGAACAGTGGGACAGTGTGGGACGGCTGCATCGTTGGTCCACCAGCGACGAAGCGGTGTTTGAGGCGAGTGCCGCATTATGTACTATGTATCAGGTGAGTCACGCGTGCATTGAACTTCTTCGAGCCCACGCGCCGAGGCTGCCGTATTCGCTGACTCACCGTCTCTTACCTTCAACTCCCGCAACGTCTAGCCTGCGTGCCAGTGGCACTTCAACTCTGGATTCTGGAAATCTGATGCTTATCAACTCGGAATGATTTATCGTGGCTTGTAAATTGCGATGAGGCAATAAGCATTATGTGCAGGGTGGAAAACGACATACCTTTGAGCTACTAGTACCAGTATAGATTTCATTCCTGCCGCGTTCGAGTATTGTCCGAGTCAAGAACATGTCACAATGGTATATATTGTAGTGACGATGGCGCACGTTGTTATGTCAAAGACACTTGAACAGATTGGGCCGCCCGGAACAACCGCAAAGTATCAGCAATATCCCTTCATGTTCATTGAAATTCAACTAGCACTTCTTTAAGTCGTCAGCCTGTCAGTCGGTGTCTTCATCTGAGCGCCCCGACTCCCCGGTCACCAGCACTCTCCAAGTCCGACCATGAGTGGTACTAGAATCTACTCCAGCCTGACCCACTGAGCCGGACTCGTTTTGCATCTCAACAGCTTGTGGTCACGGTGGCAAAAACCGTACGGCAACCAAGCTGGATCGTCGTGGTCCAAATGGTTCTAAGTTACACCACATAGTGATATGGTTCGGCGACGTCAGAGTCACTGGCAAGGTCCACTCAGTGGCACTGGTTGTCTGTGCATGTTTTCATTTCTACCAAATCTTCTAGCAATCGCGCACGATGATAACGCGATGCAACGCCCACCTACTGTAGTACCACTGCGGCCACAAGTTACAACCAGTCCACTTGTGTTACACTAACATCTAGACTGTTTATCTTTCCCTAGCTTCATACCCGAGTATCACACCGAAACCACTCGTAGTAATTAATGCACTCGCTTGCTCACTTCGCTACCGACGACAACTTGAACTATTAGTGCCCGCCGTGCCCAGAATGTGAGTCCAGAATCACGCTTGCTTTCGAAGACCTGGATGATAGGACTTTTTTCTTCTTCTGTTGACTGCCTTTTTCAGCTAGCTTGGCACTGTGTAAATTTGTTCAAAAAATAGTCGACTATCTTCCTTCCACCATAGCGCCTCAAGGCTTGACCGGAACACGCTGAAAAGGACATAGTCTAGTCAACTCGGATCAACTCAAAGAACGTTTTGCGACCGGTCTTAGTAAGGTCTTGAGTAATAGGAGGAGGAGCTTGCCATACACCTTTCCGACACACCAAAGATCAAGACTCCGAAAATTCAATACCTGAACAGTCGCGATATATTCTCTACATCAGTCCGAGTCGAATGATGCCAATTCCAGCATGTTCCGTTCAGGTGTTCAGTGAGGCAGTATGGCAAAACACTACAAAAAGAAAAATAGATAGTATTTAGCGTCCCGGGCGCTGTTGTTTAAAATACTAATGACCACGTCATTGATGCGAGGGACGCTGCTTGATAGCGTCAATTTCCAGACGCTGATATTTAGTG
>JBBPTX010000962.1:0-13910 GCA_038094595.1 Pulveroboletus aff. annulatus | reverse complement strand
CCTTTGCGTCCAAGTGTGTCTTACCTCGAACCCTTGACCCTATCGCCAGTGTGGCATAGGTTACCTTCGACTACCACGCTCTACGCTTGGTAAACCAAGACCGGCAACCCCACGGCCGTTACCTTGACGGGTATTCTCAACCGTCTTCGTTGTACCCTTCGACCCTAGGCCTCGTAGGTCTACGCGCGACCATACCCAAGGGCCACGCGTAACAAAGGGTAAACCGCAGTCTAGCTTGACTGGCGGGTCAAAGGTTCGAAGTAGAGACACACGAAGGTGGGTGAGCCATAGTGTGAAGCACTCACTTAATGGTAGAGCGAAGACACAAGGAGTAACAGGGGTGGATTGCTAGCACTAACTAGATGACAAGCCGTAGGTAGAACTAAGCTAAGGAAACAGGGGACCCTGTTGGAGGGTTTATATAGTAAAGTAAAAGCGTGACAGTTACGTGTCACAAAGGTTAAGGGCTGGCGTGGGAAGCAGCATTAGAAATAGAAGACCAATCGCAAAACCACGCATGAGAAAGAAACGTTAAGGGCCGGCGCATATGGCGTGAGAAGAGCAGAAGAAAAAGAGTACCTGCGCGGTGAAGGAGTAAGCACGCTTTACGAGATATATGGAATGTCGTGGAACGACATGGAAAGAATGAGTTTAAGCGTGTGAAACGGAAAGTGTTAGTCCGATATTGATAAACGAGAAAAAGTGTTCATCCTGCAAGCGAATCGTAACACCATCCATCACAAGCATATTGGCTATATGCATCCCTCAGGCGTCCTCTCTCGCGACTGAGTTCGGGCTCTCACGCGGCAGGATGGCCACCAGACCTGACAAAAGGATTGAGGGGAGTGGTGCATCATGGTATGATGTCAGAAAGAGGGTGGAACCTGGTCTCGAGTCGTCGTTGCCGAGCTGACGATCCAAATAGGCACCTGTTTCAAGCAGAGGGGCGGTCAACACTGTTGTAAACAGGTTCGGCGGACTGCTAGGCAAGGATGCCAATGTCAAAGAAAAGGAAGAAGAAACTGTCGTCCTTGCTCGAGGATAATTCTGTAGAGGAAGGGATGGTGATTGTACAAGAGCCTTGGACAGAGCTTGTTATGATTCGCTCGCAGGACGAACGCTTTTTCTCTTTTATCAATATCAGACTAATACTTTCCGTTTCACACGCTTAAACTCATTTCTTCCATGTTGTTCTACGACATTCCATGCATCTCATAAGCGTGCTTACTCCTTCACCGCGCAGGTACTCTTTTTATTCCACTCTTCTCACGCCATATGCGCCGGCCCTTAACATCTCTTTCTCATGCGTGGTTTTGCTACTGGTCTTCTATTTCTAACGCCGCTTCCCACACCGGCCCTTAACCTTTGTGACACGTAACTATCACGCTTTCACCTTACTATAAAAACCCTTCAACAGGGCCTCTCGTTTTCCCTAGCTTAGTTCTACCTATGGCTTGTCGCCTAGTTAGCACTAGCAATCCACTCGCCCTTAACTCCTCAGTCTTCGTTCTACTATTAAGTGAACGCTTCGCACTTGGCCCCACCACCCTCGTGTGTCTTACCCTCGAACCTCTGACCCGCTAGTCAAGCTAGACAGCGGTTATCCCTTGACCCGTCAACACCCTTGACGGTACCCCTGACCCAGCACCTCCACGGCTGGTCCTACATCGTCGTCGACACGAACGACAGAACCTTCGACCCTACTAGGCGATAGTAGGTCTACGCACGACCATACCCACGGCCACGTGTAACAAAAGAACTAAGCTGCCTCCTCGTTCGGGTACTATCACGTACACTGCCCACCATAGCTTCCCACTGAAACACTCGAACCACTGATCTGCATTGGAACCCTCGAGAACCTCTGCGTACCTCGCACTCCGACTCCTCTGACACCCCAGACGATCCCAACCAAGCATATTGGGACGAAGACCCCGACGAGCCTTTACTAGACTCAGATGAAGAGCTCGCCACTCGCGACCTTGCCCACAGCTTTTCTGCTTCTGTGCAGATACCTCGCCCTCAGACGCCCCCATCCCCGACACCTAGACAACAGACCGGCCACATCTTTCCCCCGATTCCCCGACCCCCGTCACCAACCATGACCACCAAACCCCTCGAACTCCACATCGGCACCCCAGACAAGTACGACGGCGACTATCGGACAGCCAAACAATGGTTTGACTCCGTCGCCTTCTACCTCAACGTCAACGCTGAGGTTTATACCTCCGACCTGAAGCGCATCACCTTTGCGCTTTCTTATATGACTCGCGGTCCCGCGCTTATGTGGGCAAACATCTTCCACTCTTCAAAAATCGCAGCCGATGGCTCGATTAACATGGGATCTTGGTCCGACTTCCGTGACGCCTTCATCTTGGTGTTCAAACACTATGACACCACCGGCAACGCGATTGCCTGGCTCACTACTACTCGTATGATCGCTACAAAGAATGGCGGATACTCCCCCTCGCTCACTGAATACAATGCTCAGTTCCAAAACCACTGCGCCATTGCCGGCATCACCGATGACAATGTCTTGATCGGCTACTATTCAGCTGCTATCCCTGACGCCCTTATGCGCCATATCCTAGCTATGGAAACAGTCCCCACCACTGTAGAAGCCTGGTTGAAGAAGGCGGTCACTTTTCAGACCCACATGGAATGCGCTAGAGAAATCACCGCCCGCCACAAGACTCCCACTCGCCACACGTATCATCAGTACTCCCCCCCCACCCCCGCCAAAGATCCCAACACCATGGACATTGACGCAATTCGCATCCAAAGACTCACACCCGCTGAACGCGAACAATGTCGCAAAGAAGGCAGATGTTTCCGTTGCCGACAAAAAGGACATCGGGCAACCAACTGCCCTACTTTTACTTCAAACTCCCCAAGGCTGAAGAAAACCGTTCGGAAGGTCGTAGAAGTGGAAGCCGAGGATGAAGAAGCAGTCCCTCGGTTACAAGAGATTGACGACGAAGACGACGATGAAGAAACCACGGTGTCTCACATCGCTATTACTTCTCTGGATTTTTGAAACGGAACGCTGCCTCGACGTCAGTAGTTCCTCTTACGTGTGCGCCTGTACTTGTATCCACATCCAAGAAATCAATGCGTATTCCTCTCCAACTCATTGATCCCTCGCACACCATGAAAACTGTCGACACCCGCGCCCTTATTGATAGTGGCGCCAATATCAACTGCCTCGATTGGGACTTCGCCCGAAAACACCGTCTCCCCCTCGATAAACTTCCAACGCCTATCCCTGTCAACAATGTCGATCAAACTCCCAACGCTAAGGGAGCTATTCGCTACACTGCCTCTCTCTTCACCAACATCGACGGCATCGCTCAGAACATACGCTTCCATGTCTTACACTGCGGGTCCGAGAACGTGATTCTCGGAACGCCCTGGTTAAAACTCACGAACCCCTCCATTGACTGGCCATCGCAAACGATCACCATCCCTGAATCGGTAGATGAGTCAGCCTCTCTCTACCACATCCACATCGCCGACCTCAAGCGACACAACAATGCCCAACCTCATGCACCATCGGCAAAACCACCTCGCCATGTCATGGTTGAAACCATTCCCGACCATACTCTCTCCACGTTCCTAGATTTGCCTGACGGAAACCTCTATGTCTGACGTGCACTCCACGTCAACTCTTGCCAACGGGTCCTTAGAACGGGATCCCGCTATCACCAGACACATCCGAAGCTTGTCGCCAAACTCACCACCGCCACGGAACTTGCGGCCGCCGCAGAAAAAGCCAAGCCGAGAGTCACTCTCCCCGATGTTTATAAAGACTTCGCTCCCATCTTTGCCAAAGAATCCGCCGACTCCCTTCCCCCCTCTCGACCCTACGACCACAAAATCAACGTCAAAGACTCATTTGCTCCGAAGATCAGCAAACTCTATCTGCTTACCCCAGATGAAAAGAAAGCCACTGAAGATTTCCTTGACGAAAATCTCGCCGCCGGCAAGATTCACCCCTCAAACTCCCCTCAAGCGTCACCATTCTTCTTCATCAAGAAGAAAGACGGCAAACTCCGCCCCTGTCAAGACTATCGATACCTCAACGAACACACTGTCCGCGACGCCTACCCACTACCTCTAATCTCAGACCTTCTTAACAAACTCAAAGGCGCCTGTGTATTTACCAAGTTCGACGTACAATGGGGATATAACAACGTACGTATCAAAGACGGGCACCAATGGAAAGGTGCCTTTCTTACTCACAAAGGGCTCTTCGAACCCATGGTTATGTTTTTCGGCATGACTAACTCCCCAGCAACGTTCCAACGTTTCATGAACGATTCCTTCCGCGACATGATCGCAGAAGGATGGTTAGTAATCTACATGGATGACCTTCTCATCTTTTCCCCAGACGACGCCACTCACACTGAACGTACTCGCCGTGTCCTCCAACGGATGACAGAACTCAACCTCCATCTCAAGTTAGAAAAATGTCAATTTGCTGTTCCCGAAGTAGAATACCTCGGGATGATCGTCAAGGAAGGTCAACTCGCTATGGACCCTGTCAAGCTCGACGGGATTGCTAAGTGGCCCACACCTCAGAAAGTCAAAGATGTCCATTCCTTCCTCGGTTTTGCTAATCTTTATAGATGTTTTATCCCCTGATACTCGAATATCGCGCGCCCGTTCATCGACCTCACCAAGAAAACTATGCCCTGGACTTGGGGTCCAGCTCAACAGACCGCCTTTGAACAACTCAAGGGGTTGTTCCTCCGTAAGCCCATCCTCTTCATGCCTGATATCTCTCGACCTTTTGCCATGGCCACCGACGCTTCCAAGTATGCGTCGGGTGGTATTTTATTGCAAACCGACGCGAACGGGGATTGGCACCCCTGTTCTTACTTATCCCAATCTTTCTCTTCTTCAGAACACAACTACGATATCCACGACTGGGAGCTCTTGGCCGTTATACGCGGTTTCAAAGCCTGGAGGCAATACCTCCATGGCTCTCCCTTCCCCGTCAAGGTCTTCTCGGATCACAAGAATCTCACTTACTTCTGCCGCCCCCAAGACCTCAACCGACGACAAGCCCGCTGGCTCCTTGACCTCGCCGATTATGATTATTCTATCACCCACATCCCTGGTACTCAACTCGCTGGCCCTGACGCCCTCTCTCGCTGTCCCGATCTCCTCCCTCGCACCGACTCCGATAATATCGGAGTCACTCTCCTCCCTGACGCCCTCTTCGTCCGCATCATCGACTCCGCTCTCTCCAATCATATCGCCTCCACCTCCTCCTCTGATGACCTCATCCTCCATAAACTCCAGGAGCTTGACGGCTCCCTTCCCCCTGCCCTCCGCTCTCGACTCGCCGACTGGCAATTCTCCGACGGCGTCCTCCAGTATCAAGGACACGTCTATGTTCCTCCCGACCGTGACCTTCGCCGCGCTGTTGTCCAGCGCTCTCATGACCATGACTCTGCCGGCCACCCTGGCTACCTTAAAACCCGACAACTCGTCGCCTCTGAGTTCTGGTGGCCCGGTCTTGCCTCGTTTGTTCGCTCTTACGTTGAAGGCTGTGCTGTATGCCAGCGCAACAAAGCAAACACTCACCCTTCGTCTCCCCCCCTTGTTCCTATCCCGTCCTCGTGCTCTCGTCCTTTCCAGCAGATCTCCTGCGACTTCATCACCGACCTCCCGCTGTCCGGGGGGTTTGACTCGTTATTGGTCGTGGTGGACCATGGCCTTACTAAGGGGGTAATTCTTTGCCCCACAAAGAAGACAATCACCGCCGAGGGTGTAGCTGCGCTCTTTTTCCACAAAGTCTATCTCCGCTTTGGCCTTTACGAGAAAGTCATCTCTGATCGCGGTCCACAATTTGCCTCTGCCTTTGCCAAGGAACTCGGCCGCCTTCTCAACTACAATCTTTCCCTCTCCACAGCTTATCACCCCCAGACCGACGGCGAAACCGAACGCATCAACCAAGAAGTCGAGACCTATCTTCGTATCTATTGCGGAAACCACCCCTCTACTTGGTCCGAACACATCTCCCACGCCGAGTTCACCCACAATCACCGTCCTCACTCCGTCACCGGCAAGTCCCCGTTTTACCTCATGATGGGATATGAACCCCGTGCCCTTCCCTCGGTGATCGCCGAAACCAACATCCCCACTGTTGAAACCCATCTCAAAGAACTCACTGCCCTTCGGGATGAAGCCCTCGCATCCCATGAACTTGCACGACAAGTCATGGCGTCCAGGTCTAAGTCAAAATTCGTACCTTTTGAGAAAGGGGAGCGAGTTTGGCTGGAGGCCAGGAACCTTAAAAGGTCCGTCCAAGATCCGAAGTTTGCCGCAAAACGCAAGGGTCCCTTCATTATCTCTGACGTCATCTCCCCTGTTTCCTATCGCCTCCGACTCCCACGAACGTGGAAAATCCACAACACGTTCCACGCTTCTCTGTTATCGCCCTATTGCGAAAACGACGTACACGGCCCGAACTTCCCGACACCACCCCCGGATCTTGTCGAAGGACAAGAGGAATATGAAATAGAACAAATCGTACGACATCGAGGTATGCCGTTAGCCCGTCAATACCTGATCCGATGGAAAGAGTACTCCGCCGAAGAAGATTCCTGGGAATCCGAGCGGAACTTGAAACATTTGTCGGAGTTGTTGAAGGATTATAAAAGACGACACCCCTGAGCCTTCTCTCCTTCACCCGCTCGCCCACCACGCCGCAAATAAACCCTCTCCATCTTCTCCTCATGGCCATCGAGTTCACCAATGTCAACACCCCCGCAGCCGCACCCTCCACCAACCCCAGCACAGTCTGTCTTCCCTCTACTGACCCCGAGGGGGTCTCTCCTACTCGCCCCGCCGCCCCACGACCTGTCAACTTCGCCACTCTTGTTGGTGATGTTCCTCAATCCCACGTCTCCCCCGTCTCAGGCAGGATCCAATCCTCACCGCTGTTTACGCCTCCGCCCCATCGGGAACCTTCTCCCGGACCACCCTCGTTTCTAGGCGTGCACCGTCCCCAGCTCGTCCGTGCACCTAGCTCGGACTCCCTCGTCGCTCACTCCGGATGGGACTCCCAAGTCCCCTTGGATGTTTCTAGTCACCGCCACACCAGCAGGATCCGGGAGGAACAATTCACCGATGAGCATTATGTTCGCTTTCATTCTCTCATGTCTGATGACCACCTTCGGGTCCCTATTAGTGTTTACTCGTCCGATGGTTCTCCTATTTTCACCTGGTTTGAGACCGCGATGCAGATCAACCACATCGCCGCCTTCGTCTCTGGCTCTGGTCCGGTTTTCCCTCACACCACGCTTGGCAGGACAATGCAGGATTTCATCTACCATGCGCGCTATCAGCTATATTCGCACGCCTTCCAAATGGGCTACGACTCCTTCCTCCTCGACGTCGATAACCACTTCCGAGACCTTGCTGCTGCTGGTCGAGGACTTGGCAACGAAGTCATACGGGATGGGTCGCCTATTCATAGGCAAACGCTTAACGACTGGTGGACTGGTCAGAACGGTAGAGATCGCGTTTACCCCGGACATCCTCGCTTTAACCAGCGGTGCTTCCAATGTCATTGCCTTGGCCACACTCAGCTCTCCTGTCAGCAACACGTTTGCACAGGATGTCATCAACGAGCATGTTACGCGTGGCCGTGGGTGTGGTCGCGCGTAGACCTACTAACGCCTAGCAGGGTCGAAGGTTCGGTCGTTCGTATCGACGACGACGTAGTGCTAGCCGTGGGGATGCTAGGTTGAGGGTACCGCCAAGGGGGTTGACGGGTCTGAGAGTAAACCGCTGTCTAGCTTGACTAGCGGGTCAAGGGTTCGAGGGTAAGACACGCGAAGGTGGGTGAGCCGTAGCGTGAAGCGTTCACTTAATAGTAGAACGAAGACTGAGGAGTAAAGGCAAGTGGATTACTAGTGCTAACTAGGCGACAAGCCGTAGGTAGAACTAAGCTAAAGACTATACTAGGCAACTAACTGTAGCGAGACAGAAGTAAGACAACTAACCGTAGTGTAAACTACATGGAGGCAGTTGTCTAAACAGTAGTTGAACTACATAGAGGTTGTTGACACGTAACGTGCTTATGTATCCATACCATAAGACAGATAGAGAGATCCGCCGATAACTATATCTGTGAGAAGGAGAAGGGTAAAAAGGGGGTCGTGCGGAACACGACTAAAGAAGAAGAAAGAGAGAGAACTATGAGCGGGTCTCTCTGGGAGCGACATACGGAGGTTCTCTGTAGCACGAGAACAAAGAAAAGGATAGGCTACAAAAGGATACGTATGGAGCGTAGTCCATGGAATGTCAGCGTAATGAAGTAAAAAAGGGGGACAAAACGTAACAGAGCACCTGGCCATTCTCTTGCCCACTGCCCGGGACCCTCTCGCTCTCTCGCCTCCCGCCTTATGTCTCCCCACGCTCAATCCTCCTCTACGTCCACACCTCGCCGCCCCCAAGCCGCGTTCCGCAACGGACAGATCGTCTGTCGAGCCACTCCCCGCCATACCTCTTGTCAGTCCTCCTCCTCCTCCCAACAGTCCTACCATCCTGCGCCATCCTCATCGCGCGCCCCCTCTCCTTACGAGGATGGAGACGAATTAGACGATGTCAGTTATGCCAACATCACTGGCTCCCCGGGACCCGCTTTTAGGGACTTGTAAGGAATCCTCGCCGTAGCTTCGGGATACTAAGGGGGTAATGTTACGATTCGCTCGCAGGACGAACACTTTTTCTCTTTTATCAATATCGGACTAATACTTTCCGTTTCACACGCTTAAACTCATTTCTTCCATGTTGTTCTACGACATTCCATGCATCTCATAAGCGTGCTTACTCCTTCACCGCGCAGGTACTCTTTTTATTCCGCTCTTCTCACGCCGTATGCGCCGGCCCTTAACATCTCTTTCTCATGCATGGTTTTGCTACTGGTCTTCTATTTCTAACGCCGCTTCCCACACCGGCCCTTAACCTTTGTGACACGTAACTGTCACGCTTTCACCTTACTATAAAAACCCTTCAACAGGGCCTCTCGTTTTCCCTAGCTTAGTTCTACCTACGGCTTGTCGCCTAGTTAGCACTAGCAATCCACTCGCCCTTAACTCCTCAGTCTTCGTTCTACTATTAAGTGAACGCTTCGCACTTGGCCCCACCGCCCTCGTGTGTCTTACCCTCGAACCTCTGACCCGCTAGTCAAGCTAGACAGCGGTTATCCCTTGACCCGTCAACACCCTTGACGGTACCCCTGACCCAGCACCCCCATGGCTGGTCCTACGTCGTCGTCGACACGAACGACAGAACCTTTGACCCTACTAGGCGATAGTAGGTCTATGCGCGACCATACCCACGGCCATGCGTAACAGAGCTGTTGCGACTACAAGTTCTTTGCAGGCAATCACTATCCTAAACGTCGAGTGGAGAGATTACTATCTTAGGGGTGCTTTGTAGGCAGGAGACAAGAGAACTAGACTGGAGACTGAGCTCCGTCTAGTCTCGCTTTATATACTATTCTACATGTAGATACATGTTGTGTACCAATCTAGATACGTATCTACATAAGTCTATCCCCTAGGCCCAACATGATCGACATGAGGAGTTGGCCTGTAACGGAGATTAATAAGTGCATGAGGTTACCAGCTGTTGATCTGCTGCGGGTGGGTAGAATGGAAGATGTCAACGGTAATTAAAGATAAGGGATCACATCACAGTGATAGGGTGACTGTTGGGAGGTCTGTGATGATCACAATGTATTAAATACGTGTGTGTGATTAGTGGGGCGAAAGTGAAGAGTTGGAAGTGAAGCCCACTAGTCTAGAAGGGCCCGTAGATCCCCTGTGTCTAGCACAGTGTCTAAGTCGGGTTTTCCCTTGATAAGATAGAGAAAGCATCCTTATATAAAGATGAAAAATATATAGCTGTAACAGTAGCAAGTACGCAGCATCCTTCATGGTTGTCTTCCGCGTCGAAGCTGGGTAAAGCTTCTGTTCAGGCCAGGGGAAATCATCTCCTGCGAAGTGACTCCCATCTCCAAAACAATTTTAGGCGAGTCTTTGTGATTCGATAGTGTCGGTCCGCGGTCTCAATGGCCCCCTACTGTTGACTTGGGAGAACCCAACCCATTTCACCCATCTGATATCATCAACCGATACCTCCTTTGCAAGGTTTCTGCCGTACCCTCTCGGAGCTGAGACAACACCATTGATACAGTCCTTCTAGGATTCTTCTGCCACTGTCGCCATCACACATGATAGTCAATGGGCACTCATTGAAAGCATACATCCTCGATGTTTTGTTGCTCTTTCAGGTTTCCAATTGCATCTATAGGGACAACTTGAAACACACAAGATTGCAAAAGAACGCCTGGTTGTGGAAGCTCTTGCCATAAAATATGTTGTAACTTCACAAGACGGTCAGTAGTTTTGCATACATACTTTTTCGAAATTCACCTGCAATAGGATCTGTTTTCCTTCAAAGTGTGAGTGCTAGCGATCTTTGTAACCCTGACAGTCCCAACCCTGAGAGTAAACGCAGTATAGATGCTATTGGATGGGTTCCTCATGATTAGTCTGGAACAAGCAGTACCTTGATCTTCAATATCAATGCCGAGCACCATTACCTCATCACCTTCAATCTGCAAGACCATCATTTTGCCATCCCAAAGAACTTCTCTTTCCCTTCCCAGGGATCTGACACCATCGATACCCTTCTGATTGAAAATATGTCTCTTTCTTCACCTGCCCCGGATGGAAATCGCCCGCCCTTGCCTTGGAACACCAGTAACAAGAAGGCCCATATTGACAATTCCATAGATGCACCGCTGAAAAGGACATACCTGAGCCAAAGTAGCCCCATGGTTCTCGGTAAGATCCGTCGACTCGACATCCCAGGCTTCCACAACCAGTTTTTCGAAATCCCAGAGAACTTGGGGCAGTGGCGTATCAACAGTAGTGAGATGGATGTCTACGTCATGGAGCACAAATCATTGTGCAAATTAACAGACGACAAGCCACCTCCCATAAATGAGTTTGAGGAGTGCACATGGCTCGCCGCATTCCATAGTTGCAGCGGATAGCATGGATAGGGGATGCCTGGTCCATAATGTGGTGTGTTGCCAGCATGCGGCTTTGACAACCGTTTGCTCAAGAAGAGTGACAGATTCTGTGGGAAATGGGCTGCGCAGGCCGGCAAAGGGGCTGCACTTATACAGAGGGCCATATCATAAGTGATGGCATGGAGTGACTTTGAAACCTGTGAGAAAATGAGTCAAATAAGATTTCGAATTCAAAAGACTTGCGGTTCACCAACAGATGATGTTTTGGGGGTCAGAGTAATAGAGGACCTGAGATATGAGTTCTGTTGGGAATACGGACTGGGTTATCATGTTGGTTGACATATGTGGGACTGGGGCACGAAGTGCCGCAGTGTTGAGTCTGTGTGCGATGAGGGACGCCTTGGGCTGCCAGTGCCATCGTGCTGGTTCCGTCGGGCGCTCTTCTCCGAGGATCAGAGCCAGGCTGACTCGGGTGTCGTACAGTGCAGCAGAGGATGGGGAGGGGACAGATTGGGTGTGGTTTCGAGCCTACGAAAGCTCTTGTCAGGGGGCTGCCGTTACCCCCGACCGTCGCCCTTCCGAGTCCGTTTAGGTGGCTACCACTCTAGACTAGGCGAGTCGTTTGTCCTGTGCCAGCGGTACGCCAACTCGGAAGATAAGCACAACGTCACCATCACTGTTCCAACGTTCAAGCCCATCCCTCCTAATAATCACATCTTGGTCACAACGGTCGTTCGTTGGTCACATACACAAACGCGGCTGCCCATCTCGTTCAAGCACCTTATTCTCTCCTGAAAATTACAATCTCCAACACCCCTCCTCGACCTCTCCCACTCTCCGCGCTGCATAACAAGGAGTATGAGGTTATGCAACACCTCTGTCAAATTTCCCTAGCTCTAGGGATGGAGTCTGGACTCCCACTGGCATACCACCACACTTACTGGTATGCATACAGAGCATGCTGGATTCCCACCAGCACACTGACATACTGACTAGATATGCATATTGGGTATGCATGCCACCACATGGGTGTTCCAGACTCCCACCAGCACACCAACATACTGACTGGGTATGCATACTAGATATGCATGCCATCACATGGGCATCCCAGACTCCCACTGGCACACCAACATACTGACTAGATATGCATACTGGATATGCATGCCACCACATGGGTGTCCCAGACTCCCACCGGTACACCAACATACCGACCAGGTATGCATACTGGATATGCATGCCATCACACGGGCGTCCCGGACTCCCACCGGCACACCGACATACTGACCGGGTATGCATACTGGATATGCATGTCCTCACACGGGCGTCCCGGACTCCCACCGGCACACCGACATACTGACCGGGTATGCATACTGAATATGCATGTCCTCACACGGGCATCCCGGACTCCCACCGGCACACCGACATACTGACCGGATTTGCATATTGGATATGCATGTCCTCACACGGGCATCCCGGACTCCCACTGACGCACCAACATACTGACCGGGTATGCATACTGGATATGCATGTCCTCACACGGGCGTCCCGGACTCCCACCGGCACACCGACATATTGACCGGGTATGCATACCGGATATGCAGGCCATCACACAGGCAACCTGGACTCCCACCGGCACACCGACATACTGACCGAATTTGCATACTGGATATGCATGTCCTCACATGGGCATCCCGGACTCCCACCGACGCACCAACATACTGACCGGGTATGCATACTGGATATGCATGCCATCACACGGGCGTCCCGGACTCCCACCGGCACACCGACATATTGACCGGGTATGCATACTAGATATGCAGGCCATCACACAGGCATTCTGGACTCCCACTGGCACACCAGCATACTGACCAGATATACAAGCTGAATGTGCAGGCCATCACATGGGCGTCCCGGACTTCCACCAGCACATCATCACACTCACCGGTATGCATAGTGGGCATCCCAAACTCTCGCCGACACTCTGACATGCTGACCAGATATCCATACTGTGTATGTGCATCATCACATGGCCATCCCAGACTTCCACCAGCATACCACTGCACTCACCGGTATGCCACCACATGGAAGTCCTGAACTCCCACCAGCATGCCAACATACTCACCTGGTATGCATTCTATCACACCACGTCCTGGACTGCCACTGGCACACCATCATCCTCACCAGTATACATAGTAGGTGTCCTGGACTCCCACTGGCACATCAGCATACGGATCAGATATATGCCCCATCCCACACATGCCCTGGACTCCCACTGGCACACCATACTCATTGGGTATTGTTGAGCAGGATATGCAGCACACTACATACATTCAATGAGGGACGCGGTTGCACTTGTGCTTCATCTTGCTGCTTCCGATAGTTCCGAACTGGAAGCAATTTCTTTCGAACTGGAAAAGTGATCAGACCCAGAAATGAGTTCTTCCAAGTCTCTGCCAAGCTTTTCTAATCCACAAAGGCATTTCCGGATCGGAATCAATTTCTTCTCCGATCAACCCCCATTCTGAACCAGAATCACGTGCTTCCGACTCCGGAAGTGGTTACCCTTGAGTAGAGATGAGGAGATAGTCATCCCAGTGTAGATTCAGCCTGTAGATGTCAACACACATGTGGCATTGGTGACCAGTGAATCAAGATGGCATACTGTCTCAGGTGTAGATGTCATGTCAATCCTGCATGCTAGTGACATAGCACTCTTCATGTACTGTGTTACAGCTATATATTTTCTCATCTTTACTTTGCGCATACGAACGCTTCTTTATCTAATCAAGGGAAAACCCGACTTAGACACTGTTCTAGACACAGGGGATCTACGGGCCCTTCTAGATCAGTG
>JBBPTX010000961.1:0-13946 GCA_038094595.1 Pulveroboletus aff. annulatus | reverse complement strand
AAGGATAGTATGCTTTTAGGTGGTAGTAAGAGATCACATGATAATGGTGGTAGAAAATAAAGAGGCATGGGTATGTGTTTCAATTCAGACATATCATTAATATGTATATCTTTGTTTGTGGCAGCAAACAATAGCAAACAAACCCATATATAGCCATAATTCCATATCTTGTATCAAAAGTTCAAAAAGCATTACAATAGTATTGTTGTTTTGAAATGGCCATATCTCACCAGCCCCTGAGCCAAATCACATGACCCAGGGACCGTTTTGGTAGCCGAGAGTATGAACCTTATTTCATCCCACATAATCTAAGCGAAATTCCCACAGATGATTGCATTGTACTATACACACTGCATTTTAGTCAAACATTGTAATGCTTTTTGGAGTCACTATAGGTATATGTCCCTGCTTGTGCTCATGAGATTCTCGCTGAGCTCTTGCATCTTAATTAGTCAGTGTCTTTGTTTCAAGTCATATTACATCAGAAAAAACCATGGTTCATAATTTTGCAAGATTATGTGAAATAATGGAGAAATACATGGTTTACAGAGGTATGCATACTGTTTACATGTCCTCCATACTCACCTGTAAAGGGTATGATTGTAACAGCTATATATTTTTCATCCTTCCTTGTGCACATAGATGTATCTTTATCTTATCAAGGGAAAACCTGACATAGACACTGTGCCAAACACAGGGGATCTACGGACCCTTCTAGATCTGTGGGCTTCACTTTTAGCCCTTCACCTTTCGCCCCACAGATCACAGCATGTATTTAATACACTGTGATCATCACAGACCTCATATCAGTCACCCCCATCACTGTTACGCTTGGCCCAGGTAGGGTCGAGTGTAGCCCTGTAATATCCACCTAGACGGGAGTCGGGTGGTCAACTGTCGGGAATACCAACAGCGGTGGTGCAACCTAAGTTGCAGGTGTCAAGAGGTATGCGAAGGTAAAGGTACCTAAGCGTCAAGGTTTGCTCAAGAGTCAAACAGGACTCGTAGAGGTGAGGGATGAGGAGCAATGATGAGGTGTATTCTTGTGAACACTACAAGTAGGCGAAAGTCTACAGGGGGCTCAAAGTTAAGGAAGAAGGGCATAAGGCCAGATCAACTAGTATATATAGTGAGGGGTGACCGTGTGACCATAATGTCACAGAGTCAAGGGTATGGTTAAGGGCCAGCGTGGGAAGCGGCAATAGAATGTGAAAGAAGACAATGGAATGTAATAGAACCCATGCGTAAGAGGGAATCACAAAGTGCCAGTGTATTCGGCAGGAGAAGGTGAAACACGTGTGTGATAAGGCAACATGAGGGAGATAAGTGCACAAGGTCACGTAAGTATGATGACATACATGAGAGACACCTTGGAGAGCTGAGGGACAAGGGTAAAGGGTTGGCGCGGGCAACTGGAGAAGAGTGGAAGTGTGAGCATACGTGCAAGAGAAAGAGGAAAGAAAAGAGGAGCATGTGCCGGGCACAACGAATCGTAACAATCACTGTGATGTGATTCCTTATCCTTAATTACTGTTGACACCTTCCATTCCATCCATCCACAGCAGATCAATGGCTGGTAAACACATGTACTTAATAATCTCCATTACAGACCAACTCCTCATGTTGATAATGTTGGGCTTAGGGGATGGACTTATGTAGTTATGTATCTACATAGTAGACAGTATATAAAATGAGACTGGATGGAGCTCAGTTTCCAGTCTAGTTCTCCTGTTCTCCTGCCTACAAAGCACTCCTCTTAAGTATCATAAGCTTGATGTCTAAGTAATTGGTGATTGCCTACAAGTTTGTAGTCACAACAGTATGCTTCAAGAAAATCTTCATCTAAGAGAAAATTCCAGATAGCTTGCATGATTTCATGCTTCAAGTGAGTGAATACAGCTGCCATTGCACTATAACTTGGATGGAATGCCTTGCAATAAAAATCTTGGATTGTATCTGATAGCTACTTATTGATATCAGATTATATACATTATCTTTCACAAAGTATGTGACTCTCACTTTTGAAATATATGCTAAATGATGTGCCACAAATGAGGACATCTTTGCACAAATGTACTTAGACTAATTCCCTATAAATAGATATATTGGCCAAAGAGCAATGTTCCCAAAGCTTGCAAGATGTGTCAAGTCTGACCATAACATGATTGCTGCTATAACTATTTCAAGATTACATCCAGGTATGCAAGGAGACAACTGGATCCTTGCATGTTCTATCTCTGAGATGATGCATTCAGGAGGTTGATCTTCATCATCAGGTGACCAGAACAAGTTGAAAGGAGTAGTATGGAAAGTATTTGCACCAACCTCCTCATAAGCAGCCTTGAGAACTTGTTACGTGTGACCTTGGGTAAGGTTGCACACAAACCTACTAATGCCTAGTGGGGTCAAGGGTTCGGTCATTCATGTATACGACAACGTAGGACCAGCCGTGGGGATGCTGGGTTGAGGGTTCTGTCAAGGGTATTGATGGGTCGAGAGTAACTGCTGCCTAGCTTGGCAAACAGGTCGTAGGGTCAAAGGTTTAGACACACAAAGGCGAGGGAGCCATGATGTGAAGTGCTCACTTAATGGTAGAGCAAAGACTCAAGGAGCAAAGGTAAATAGATTGCTAGCACTAACTAGGCGACAAGCCGTAGGTAGAACTAAGCTAAGGATTATACTAGGCAACTAACCGTAGAGAGACAAGAGTAAGACAACTAACTGTTGTGTAAACTACATGGAGACAGTTGGCTAAATAGTAGTTGAACTACATGGAGGTTGTTGACACGTAATGTGCCTTAGGTATCCACAAGACAGATAGAGAGATCTGCCGATCTGAATATCTGTAAGAAAGAGAAAAAGGGAAGAAAGTGGATTCATGTGGGACACGAATAAAGAAGAAAAGTAAAGGAATGATAAGTGGTTCCTTAGGGAGCAATGTACAGAGGTTCTCAATAGTGCAAGAACAAAAGAAAAGTGAAGCTACAAAAAGATATGTACAGAGCATAGTTCATGGAATGTCAGTGTGAAATGAGACATGATGAGGAAAAAGAGGACAAAACGTAACATAACCTCCTTACTACATCGGAAGCCACTGGATTCCACACAAAAGAGGTCCCCACATGGTGAGGAGGGGTGAGACAAAGGATATAAGCCTGAAAGAGGAGCTGGATGACCTGTAAAAGACAAAGGATTGTAGGAAAGAGGGAGCGTAGTGGTGGCATCATATGAAAGCAGGGAAAGGGAGGAGGGATGGAGTCAGAGTGAGGGATGATACAACTGTTGGAAAGAAGAAGTAGCCTCGGGGGGAAAGTCAGATAGACAGAGCATCTCATAGATGGAGCGGAGAGTGACCCTAGCTTGGATCGACCGAGTGAAGCAGCACCCTTTTGGATGGATAAGGGGTCAACCAGAGACTCGCAAGACGTTATGCTATGCAGGTTGTGAGGGGAAAGTGGATGTCAAGGAGATGATGTGTAGAAGAGAAAGGCTGAGGGGTAAAGGACACCTAGGAAAGAGGGGAGGTCTGGGAGATGGTTCCCAGATTGGGCAAAGGAATGAGGCTATGGGGAACTAGTTTAGATGTCATTGCAGATGAATGGTAGTTTAGCCTCATTCCGAAGGGGTAAATGATGGTGAGGATTGGATCCTGCCCAAGATGGGGGAGATGTGAGAGCGGGGAACATCACTAACAAGAGTGGTGAAGTTGACAGGCTGTGGGGTGGCAGGGCGAGTAGGAGAGACCCTCTCAGGGTCGGTAGAGGAAAGATGGACAGTGTTGGGGTTGGTAGAGGGTGCGGTGGCAAGGGTGTCGACATTGGAGAATTCGATGGCCATTAGAAGAAGATGGAATGGGTTTATCTGCGGCATGGTGGGCATGCGGATGGAAGAGAGAAAGCGTGAGGGTGACACCTTTTATAATCTTCAAGTAACTCTGACGAATGTTTTAAATTCCGCTTGGGTTCCCATGATTCTTCTTCCACAGTGTATCCTTTCCATCAGATCAGATACTGGCGGGCTGATGGCATTCCTCGATGCCATATGATATGTTCTATTTCATATTCTTCTTGTCCTTCAATAAGATCTGGAGGCAATGTGGGGAAGTTTGGGCTATGGATGTCGTTTTCACGATAGAGCGATAACAACGAAGCATGAAATGTGTTATGGATTTTCCACATTTATGGGAGTCGGAGACAATAGGAGATGGGGGAAATGATGTCAGAGATAATGAAAGAGCCTTCGTGTTTCATGGCGAATTTCAGATCTTGAACAGACCTTTTAAGATTTCTAGCCTTCAGCCAAACTCGCTGCCTGTTACGTGTGGCCTTTGGTAAGGTCGCGCATAGGCCTACTAATGCCTAGTAGGGTCGGGGGAAGTCTGTCGTGTGTGTATACGATGATGTGGGACCAGCCGTGGAGATACTGGGTCAGAGGTACCATCAAGAGGTGTTTGATGGGTTGAAGGTAACTGCTGTCTAGCTTGACTAGCGGATCTTGAGGTCTAAGACAAAGACACACGAAGGCGGGTGAGCCGTAGTGTGAAGTGTTCACTTAATGGTAGAATGAAGACTCGAGGAGCAAAGAGGATAGATTGCTAGTACTAACTAGGTGACAAGCCATAGGTAGAACTAAGCTAGGGAAAGGAGACGAAGGGCCCTGTTGAAGGGTTTATATAGTGAAGTAAGGGTGTGACAGTTACGTGTCACAATAGTTAAGGGCTGGCATGGGAAGCGGCATTAGAAATATAAAAGCCAATGGCAAAACCACGCATGAGAAGAAGACGTTAAGGGCTGGCGCATGCGGCATGAGAAGATCGGAAGAGAAAGAGTACCTGCACAGTGAAGGATAAGCATGCTTACGAGATGTATGGAATGTCATAGAATGACATGGAAGGAATGAGGTTAAGCGTGAGAAGTGGAAAGTATTAGTCCGATATTGTAAGAAGAGAAAAAGTGTTCATCCTGCGAGTGAATCATAACACTGCCCTTTCTTGAAAGGCACGAATTTCGACTTAGACCTGGACGCCATGACTTGATGTGCAAGTTCATGGGATGCTAGGGCTTCATCTTGTAGGGTGGTTAATGCTTGGAGACAGGATTCTATGGTGGGGATGTTGATCTTGGCGATCACCGATGGTAGGGCACAGGGTTCATATCCTATCATGAGATAAAATGGGGATTTGCCCATGTCTAAGGACCATCGGCAGCTAGGCGACACATCCCTCCCAGTGCCCCTAATCCGAAGCATGTTTACACCTTAAGCCAAATGCACAGCGGCCTCCTTGACCCTGACTCAGCCCGTGACTGCTTACCCCATTGTCTGGGAGGAGCATCTCATCTGGGAGTCTGGAGTACAGCTGTACCAATGACTAATCTGGGCATCTGTCCTCTTGAGCCCTATGCACAACTCAAGAAATTTAATCCAAGTCTTATGCACAGACTACGGCTCACCTGTCTCATGGCTAGGCTTCCCATTACCCTTAGCTTCTCAGCTTTCGGGCCCACCAGGCCTCGCCTTTTATACCATGCCTGCCCATGGAAACCTTACCAAGGAGTAGAACCCCAGCAGGAGAGAGTAACCAATATGCATTTGCTCAGGAGTTGGGGTTCCCAATCCACGATCCAAGCAGTAATGTACCAAGGGTGTCCTGTCTCAAGGCGATGTGCTATGCCAAGAGTTGGATGGTTTTTAACTGGAGTCTTAAGAGACTGAAATTCTCATCTGGGAGGGTTTGAACTCCAGCTTGTCTGGCTGCATTCCCTTGTTGATGCACTCAGTACATCCTACCAGTAGACCATGTATCTGGTGACAGAATGGGGGCGGTGATTGTGTGTGAATTCGGCATGAGAAATGTGTTCAGACCAAGTAGAGGGGTGATCTTGTTATGACTCGTCGTGTCTGGTACACATTTCTCCATTTCTTTCTTCTTCCCTCTTGCACATACACTCACTCTTCCGCTCTTCTTTGGTTGCCCATGCCAACCCTTTACCCTTGTCCCCTGGCTCTCCAAGGCGTCTCTCACATACGTCATCATACTTACATGATCTTGTGCACTTATCTCCCTCGTGTTGCCTTATCGCACACGTGTTTCACCTTCTTTCGCCACATACATAGGCACATTGCATTCCCCTCTCATGCGTGGGTTCTATCACATTCTCCCTTGTTCTTTCACATTCTATTGCCACTTCCTACGCTGGCCTTTAACCCATACCCTTGACCCTGTGATGTTACTGTCACATGTCACCTTTCACTATATATACCAGTCAATCTGGCCTTATGCCTTTCTTCCTTAGCTTGAGTCTCCCTATGGTTAGGCCTAGTACCTTGCCCAAGTAACCAAGCTCCCCTTTGACCCCCACCTCTATGAGTCCTAAGTTCGACTCTTGAGTGAACTCTGTTTGTCTAAGACACTCTCTTAGACAACCTCTCGAACCCTTGAGCACCTCCTTCATGCCATCACTGCCACCCTCATTGGACAGTTGAACCCTTGACCCCACCTACTAGGTCAATAGTAGGGCTATGTGCATCCCTACCCGGGCCATGCATAACAGATCTCCACAATAGATGCAAAGATAGGTTTCAACTTCCTGGTTGATGCATTTAGTTTCACCGTCAGTCTGTGGATGGTATGCTATAGAGAGAGAGAGGTTGTAGTTGAGGAGGCATCCGAGTTCTTTGGCGAAGGTGGAGGTGAATTGTGGACCATGGTCAGAGATAATCTTGTCATAGAGGCCAAAGTGGAGATAAACCTTGTGGAAAAAGAGTGCAGCAATTCCTTTGGCAGTGATAGATTTCTTAGTGGGGCAAAGAATTACCCCCTTAGTAAGGCCATGGTCCACCACGACCAATAACAAGTCAAATCCCCTGGACAGGGGGAGGTCGGTGATAAGATCACAGGAGATCTGTTGAAAGGGGTGAGAGCATGAGGAAGAGATAGGAACAAGCGGGGGGGAAGTGGGGTGAGTGTTCACCTTGTTGCACTGGCAGATGGCACAGCTGTCAATGTAAGAGCAGATGAATGTGGCAAGGCCAGGCCACCAGAATTCAGAGGCGACAAGTTGCCAGGTTTTAAGATATCCAGGATGGTCAGCAGAGTCGTGATCATGGGAACACTGAACAACAGTGTGGTGAAGGTCACGGTCAGGGGGAACATAGACACATCCCTGATACTGAAGGATGCCATCATGGTATTGCCAGTCGGTGTTGCGACTACAAGTTCTTTGCAGGCAATCACTATTCTAAACGTCGAGTGAGGAAGGTACTATCTTAAGGATGCTTTGTAGGCAGGAGACAAGAGAACTAGACTGGAGACTTAGCTCCGTCCAGTCTCGCTTTATATACTATTCTACGTGTAGATACATGTTGTGTACCAATCTAGATATGTATCTACATAAGTCCATCCCCTAGGCCCAACATGATCGACATGAGGAGTTGGCCTGTAGCGGAGATTAATAAGTACATGAGGTTACCAGCCATTGATTTGCTGCGGGTGGGTAGAATGGAAGATGTCAACGGTAATTAAGAATAAGGGATCACATCACAGTGATGGGGTGACTGATGTGAGGTCTGTGATGATCACAAGGTATTAGATACGTGCTGTGATCAGTGGGACAAAAGATGAAGAGCTGAAGGTGAAGCCCACTGATCTAGTAAGGGCCCGTAGATCCCCTGTGTCTAGCACAGTGTCTAAGTCAGGTTTTCCCTTGATAAGATAAAGCGTGAAGTAAAAATGGAAAAATATATAGCTGTAACAAGAAGGGGAAACATGAAGGAGATAAGTGCACAAGATCACATAAGTAAGATGATGTACATGAGAGGAATCTTGGAGAGCTGAGGAACAAGGGTAAAGGGTTGGCACGGGCAACCAAAGAAGAATGGAAGAGTGAGCAGATGTGCAAGAGGAAAGGAAAAGAGAAAGAGAAACATGTACTGGACACAACGAGTCATAACAGAAAACAGATGAGTCAGAGTAAAATAGCTAGGGTCCATTCAAGTCAAGACACTTGGACTCACATGTTGCATTGAAACCTCACAGATCACTTGCTTTAAAATCTTCTACAAGGATGATGTCATTAACAAGACAATCTAGGTCTCCAAGGGATTTGGTTTGTAATAAGTTGTAGAACCACATCATGAGTTGAAATACTGACATGTTGACAAATGGTAGGAAATAATTTTTGTAAACTAACAAGAGTGATGATCATAACCTGCTATACCATGATTCTGTTTCCCCTCCCTCAAAGTCTTCCTCAGGATTTATTTGATTGAACATCAAGGCATTACAGAATTGGCTAAAATAAAAGCTGTTCTCTGAATTATATGAGGAAAAGGACTGATGATATTGATGAAAGAGACCATATGAATCATGATTAGTAGTTACCCATGTGGAGTCCATGTGTGAATGGAGAGACAGAGAGTCTTCCAGTGATTACAGATGAGAATCTGAGCTGAGATTTGGACTGTGGTTTGAAAGGGCTGAATGATCATCCTGATCGGCATCAAATGGGTTGGAATTGGACTTAATTGGCAGCATGCACTCAGGAATTAGATTCTAATAATGTTTCAGGAGGTGTATGGCTCTATTTGGGTGACATGATGGACAAGACACAGCCAGACTCAAAGTATCATTGTCAAAATCTATGTCATTCTAGAAAATCCTCATCGATAAACACAAAGATCCAGGGATACAAATGAAAATACCACAACATCATCAATGGGGGAATCTATGGCTTGGCCAGAACTGTCTCCCAGGTTAGAATGATCATCATGACCACCAAAGTCTCCACCATGACTGTGCAATTCAGACTCAGAGGCTTGACTGTGTTGTAGCTGTTTCCTCTGGTTTTCTGTTGTGCTCTTCATTTTAGCATCTTGATTGAGAGCTCCTTTACATCAATGAGTGAGGTGCAAAGTAAGGCCCTGAATGGTTGAGAACTCTTAACTACAATTAGGGCATTGGAACTGTGTCAGCAACATAGAAACTGTTGCGACTACAATCTTGCAGGGCAATCACTATCTCTAAATGTCGAGTAGAAGAACTATCTTAGAGAGGAACTTTTGTAGGCAGGGAACAAGAGAACTAGACTGGAGACTGAGCTCCGTCCAGTCTCGCTTTATATACTGTTCTATGTGTAGATACATGTTGTGTACCAATCTAGATACATATCTACATAAGTCCATCCCCTAGGCCCAACACGATCAACATGAGGAGTCGGCCTGTAATGGAGATTAATACATACATGAGTTTACCAGCCGTTGATCTGCTGCAGGTGGGTGGAATGGAAGATGTCAACAGTAATTAAAGATAAGGGATCACATCACAGTGATGGGGTGACTGATGTGAGGTCTGTGATGATCACGATGTATTAAATATGTGTTGTGATCAGTGGGGTGAAATGTGAAGAGCTGAAGGTGAAGCCCACTGATCTAGAAGGGCCCATAGATCCCCTGTGTCTAGCACAGTGTCTAAGTCAGGTTTACCCTTGATAAGATAAAGGAAGTGTTTGTTATGCGTAAAGTAAAGGGTGAAAAATATATAGCTGTAACAGAAACACATTGAATTGATCTGGCCCAGATAACATCAGAGGTAAGTAGCAAGATTCCAAACTCCATCACACTGCCACACACTCTCTGTTATGTGTGGCCCGGGTAGGGTTGCATGTAGCCCTATTATATCCCACCTAGGTGAGGTGCGATGGATCAACCATCATGGAAGGTGATGGCGGAGGGGTGACCGAGGTGTCATGGGTTCAGGAGTATGCAAAGGTGAGGTTCCTAAGCGTCGAGGTTCACTCAAGAGTCGAACGGGACTCGTAGAGGTAAAGGGTCAAAGGGAGCGATGCCGTGTATTGGTTCTGTCTAGGACTAGGCAAGAGACCACAGGAAAGCCAACAGGGAAGGCAAAGCTAAGGAAAAGAGGCATAAGGCCAGATCGACTGGTATATATAGTGAAAGTTGTCATGTGACTGTAATGTCACAGGGTCAAGGGTATAGGTTAAGGGCCGGTGTGGGAAGCGGCGGTAGAATGTGAAAGAACAAGAGAGAATGTGATAGAACCCACGCGTGAGAGGGAAACGCAATGTGCTGGTGCATGCAGCAAGAGAAGGTGAAACACGTGTGTGATAAGGCAACACGAGGGAGATAAGTGCACAAGATCACGTAGGTAGGATGACATACATGAGAAGAATCTCGGAGAGCTGAGAGACAAGGGTAAAGGGTTGGCGTGGGCAACTGAAGAAGAGTGGAGGAGTGAGCATATGCGTGGGGAGAAGAGAAAGAAAAAGGGGAACGTGCACCCAGCACAACGGATTGTAACATTAGCTTCTGACTACGTCCGAAGCTACAGCGAGGACACACAAGCTAGGTGTCCGGGGGTGAGGAGGGAGCTTGGAAAGAGAAGCTCCCAAGAAGAGGGGTGGGGGTGGGGGTTGTCAAAGGGAGGTGCAGGGGATCCAAAGATGGGAGGTCACGAGTGTAGGCATCTAGATTGAGGAAGAAGGCATCATACCCGGATTGGAATCCAAGGTGGAAGAGGCAGAGGCGGGCGCGGTAGAGACAATCTAGGATGGCACAGTGGATGTAGTCCGTGGGGAGGGCATTGCACAGAGAAAGGAGTGTAGTGACTCTGTTGAGTTCCATGGCTATGTCAAAGAAGGCGGCGAGGGGAGAGTTGAGCGACATGTATATCTTGACAGGGAGTTCTAAGTCATGGGTGGTGAAGATCTGGCAGAGGGCCAGATAGCGTTGGTCGGAGAGGAGGTCATCATGAAGACGCATGGTGTGACGATGGGATGGGGGCGGGATTGAGGGGTGAGAGTCAAGGGGGGACAAAGACGAAGACAACATGTTGGGCAAGATGTCGTGGGAAGACCTAGGTGATGTTGACCATTTTTAAGTAGTTGAGGAAAGAACTCAGCTGGGTATCACAGAGCTTCTTAGCGGCCTTCTTTCAAAGGTTCTTAGCATTCATCAGCGACTCGGGGTTAGATAATGAGGAGAATGACTCAAGTGAGTCCATGGCGTGAGACGATGACAGCAGTTTCTCTTCTTGCTGAGGAAGTTCCAGGGAGATGTCCTGAGGGACTGAGGGGTTGTCCAAAAGGACTGAGAGAGGTGCTGGTAGGGCCAAGGGTAGTTTATCCTCATTATGAAGGTGACCGGTTGAAAGGTCCGCTGCTAGTTTAACCTCATTGCAGAGGCTATCCTGGAAAAGGAGGGGCGGGGATGGGGAAAGAGGAGAAAATACCCCCCTACTAAGGACGGAGCCCCCTACGGCCAAAGGTGGGGGCGGTGGGGACAAGAAGCAGGCGGAAGGAAGGTGCATGCGGGCAATGGAGATGGTGGGGACGAGGGGTGGAAAAGGGCAGGAGCGAACTGCCAGCTGAGGGGACAGGGAGGAGGGGACAGGGGAAGTCAGGGCTGAGAGGTGAGGGTGGCAGGGAAGGGGGCAATTAGCAAGGCAGTGGCCCTGCTGGGGACAGCGAAAGCATCGTCCAGTGAGACAACACTTCAACCAGGAGATGGGAGTGAGGTGAGAGGGGCGGACGACATCAATATCCATGGGAACGGGGGTGGAGGTGGGGGTAGGACGGTCTACGTCCATAGGAACATGGGCGGGCCTTTTAACCTGTTGCTGAGCAGGGCAAGGGGATGGATCAACCTCCATCGTGGTGCCGGGGGACAGTTTTACCTCATGATGGAGGAGCTGGGGGTTGTAGGAGTGCAGTTTAGCCTCGTGCCAGAGGTCAGGGGTTGAAGGGTGCAGTTTAACCTTGTGCTAGAGGGTGGCGATGTCACGGGCACATTCCATGTGGATGTGGAACGTGGTAACCTTATCAATCCAGAGATCGAGTGTCGTGGTGATGTTCTCCATGGAGAGAATGCAGCACATGAGGGGAAGCGGGAGGGTGGCCGAGTAATAGCCGATAAGAACGTTCTGGTTAGTAATCCCGGTCAGAAGGGCGTAGTTTCTGAAGTGGGCATGGTACTCAGCTAGCGGAGGGGAGTAACCATGCGGAGTTGACACGATGCGTGTCCGAGAGAGTCAGGTGATGGCGTCACCAGTGGTGTCCTTGTGATTGAAGGTGTCAAGGAGTTGACAGCAGAAGGCCATCCATGTGCCTAGGGCTGAGGGTCCCGAGGCAGCAACCTTGGATCTAAAGCGGGCGGCCTAGATGGCAGCGGGGCCCTTGGTCATGTAGGAAAGCGTGTACGCGATCCTCTTGGGGTGGGTATCGTAGAGCTCCATGTTGGCATGGAGGTAGAAGGTGACATTGTCAAGCCACATCCTGACTGGTTGGTGGCAGTGGCCGGAGAAGGGTTCAGGGGGGTTCAGGAGGAGTTCCTCCGGTGTTTCTTCTGGGGATGGGGGACAAGGAAATGGGGGAAGTACTTCTCCCAACATGATGGTCAGGAGTGGTGGCCGCATGGGGAGTGGTGGAGTGCAGGGGTCTTAGGGAGTCAGGGATGGAGAGTCCTGGGGAGGTGGTAGGTGCAGTTGCACCGAAAAGTCGTGGATGAGGTCATGGGTAGCTTCCTCTTTTTCGAGGTTGAGTGGCTGCTTGTCAGGGTCTTTGTCCGGATAGTCCGGAGTTGGATTGGGGTCAGTGGGGTCAGAGTCCGAGGAGGACCCATGAGTGAAGCGACTACTCTCTTCGTATGACTGAAGTGAGGGATGCTGAACGAGATCTTATCTATACAAGGAGCGAGACAAGATATCTTATCAGCCTTAGAGGGAAGCGGATAGATAGATTGGAAATGTAGTTAGGAACTCTCGAAGTTGCTCAGATATCGGGGAGATAGATGAGGCGACACTTGCTGTGACGTTATGTTCACAAGAAGGGCTAGATCTTCTTGGGCAAGAGTAGGAGGTAAACAGGTGGAACAACTTAGGAAAGTATCCCCAAGTGTTCCCTGTATTTATACACTATGATACAAGTGGAGATATAAAGTTCTAAGCCAGCTGGGTAGAGGGTAATGGTGTAGGGTATGATGTATATGTGGAGCAGGGCAGTGTACATGCTGGCTAAGGTGAGGCAAATATGAAAGGAATGGAAGTATGAAGTGAGTGAAGTAGGTCTAGAGCAAGGGAATTAAAGTAAGGCGTATGAGGTGAGGCACCTAGACCAGTGATGTCATGATGACATCATATCTTATCTAATCGGGTAAGAAGGTAGAGGAATAGCGAAAGGAGTGATCATAGATATGATCATGGTGAGATAAGATTAGATAAAGGAAAAAGAGTAGATCGCGAAATCAATTCGTAACAATGAGAGGGGGCATGGATGGTCCATCACGAAGGGATGGAGAGTTGGCCTAGGTGGGCCATTTCAGAGACGCGCTGGAGGGTGCGGCGGGTGCATTCAGCACTGGACGAGCCAGTGGGGGAGAAGTGGGAGGGATTCATGGTGGGTGAAGCCAGTGGGCGTGGTATCCAAGCGACAAGGTACTACCCTCATATAGAGGTGTTCTCAAGTCTCAGGATCGAAGGCGGGGAGTGGTTCGTGATATCCAAGCAATGAGTTACTACCTGTTACATGTGGCCCGGGTAGGGTCGCACGTAGACCTGTAACCAACCTAGTCGGGGAGGTGTCGGCGATCAACTGTCGGCGAGAGACGGTGGTGATGGCACACGATGATGCCTAGGGGTTCAGAGGGGACGTTGAGAGAGTGTCTCGAACGTGCAGTGTTCACTCAAGAGTCGAACAGGACTCATAGAGGTGGGGGAATCAAGGAGAGAGCTTAGTTACTAGGCAAGGGACTAGGCCGATACTCAGGTAAGCTAAAGCTATGAACTAAGGACTAAGGAAGAGCTAAGACGAAGGATCGTAGTAGTGGTACCTGGGGTAACTCCTTAGTGCCCATATGAACGGAGCACGACTAAGGAGTGCAGAGGGGTGGCAAGGGCATGGTTACGCGGGGGTGATGGGGGTACAACTGTAGGATAT
>JBBPTX010000960.1:0-13956 GCA_038094595.1 Pulveroboletus aff. annulatus | reverse complement strand
ACTGGACGGAGCTCAGTCTCCAGTCTAGTTCTCTTGTTCCCTGCCTACAAAGCATCCCTCATAAGATAGTTCTTCCACTCGACGTTTAGAGATAGTGATTGCCCTGCAAGATTGTAGTCGCAACACTGGATGCCACTTGTCTTCCCTTAATATAGATAGTACTGCTCCTGTCGCGTAGTCAGAAGCGTCTATTTCTAATCAGAATTGACAATCAATGTCTGGATAGGCGAGAATAGGAGCTGTGGTGAATCGTTCTTTTAATTTATCCAAAGCATTCTGTTGTGGAGTGTCCCACTTCCAGGAGATGTCTTTCTTTAGGAGATTGTTCAGAGGCCTAGCGACTTGTGCATATCCTTCTATGAAGCGACGATAGTAGTTGGCAAGACCGAGAAAGCTTCGCATCCCTTTTACGTTGGTAGGTGCTGGCCAATCTAAGATGGCATCGACCTTTTTGCGATCCATCTTGATCCCGTCTTGTCCTACAACCATCCCCAAATAATCGACTTCCTTCTTGAAGAAGTGACACTTCTCTGGTTTAGTGAAGAGTTTGTTTTCTTCTAGACGCTTTAATACCCATTTAACGATTTCTGCGTGTTCGTGTTCGTTGTCTGTCTTAGTAAATATCATAACGTCATCAATGTAGACTACTATGATGTCTTCCATATCTGCAATTAACTCGTTCATCATGGTCTGAAAGGTGGCTGGGGAATTGCATAGTCCAAAGAACATAACCAGAGGTTCAAAGGTTCCTTTATGCATGACGAAGGCTGCCTTCCATTCGTCACCTTCTTTGATGCATACATTGTTGTATCCCCATCGGAGATCCAACGTAGTGAATAGCTTAGCTCCTTTTAATCGATCTATGAGTTGTGTAATTAAAGGAAGGGGATAGTTGTTTCGCATTGTCTGCGAATTCAGATAACGATAATCTTGTACCATACATTTTCTTCCATCTTTCTTTGGCACAAAGAAGACCGGTGACGTTTGAGAAGATTTCGAAGGTCTGATGTATCCTTTGGATGACTGATCCTCTAGCCAGTCTGATACTTCCTTCTGTTCCTCTGCACCCAGGGGTATTAATCTCCCTTTCTTTGGTTGGAAGTCTTCTTTGAGATCTATGGCATGATCCCAAGATTTTCGTGTAGGCATTCTGGTAGATGCCTTTTCTTTGAATACTTTAAGGTGTTTGTGATAACATTCTGGCACCAATTCTGCAGCGGACTTCTTTTGATCCATAAGGGACTTAAGTTTTTCATCCACTGCTTGTCCTATTCTAATATTTCGTTCTTGTTTTTCATTTTGTTCCTTTTCTAATGTTTTTATGGTTTCATATACTTTATATTGAGCTTCCTGCTCTTCTTTTTCTAATAGCCTAAGATAGATGCTTTTATCTCTAAGCTCCCAGCATTCCTTTCCGCAACTTCTTAATTTAATCTCCCCAGTCTTCCAGTTGACATCTGGGTTATGCTTCTTTAACCAAGAGTAACTGATTACCATCTGGTTCTTTCCTAGACTGGTGACCTCTGCATCGACTGCTTCTCGATGTCCTTTGTAATCCAGCAAGAGGGATGCAATGTGCATGATCTTGCCTGCTTCGTTTTGGGTACCATCTACGTTATAGACAGTGAGGGGTTGTGCGAGTTGCTTAAGTGGGAGTGCATGTTGCATGGCGAATATGTTATCTACAAAGACGCAGTTTGTGCCTGAATCCAAGAGTGCTGATACTGGAATGAAACTTTGGTCAGTGTTTTTAGGTTTTACCTTTATCTTCATTTTTAGTTCGTTATCAATTTTGAGCGTTCTACAGAAGATTCCTTCGTCTGGGATTTGATCTGCAGGAGAGATCGAAGGATTAGCTTTCTTAGAGGAATTAAGCACTGGTGTGATGCCCCGGCCGAGCCTCTGAGAGGACTCCTCTATCGGCAAAGAAGTAGGAATAATAGTGAAGGGCGCAGCTTCCATATTGTAAACATGTAGACTAGAGAAATGATTGTCCATTGGAAAATGTACCTGCTTATGCTTACCTTGGCTTAGATCAGGCCCAGTTCCTAGATCTAAGCTCTTCCTTTTCCTGATTTCTTATTTTCGGTGTCTTCAACATCCCTGAAGAACGCCCTTGCTTCTTCGAATGACATACCCCTGATTGCTGCCATAGGGTCACGTCCTTTTCCTTTCTCGGCTTGTGTGCTGGGTGTGTAGATGTGTTCAGTGCTTTTAACCTCATCCAAAGATGTGCTTTTTACCTGCCTGCGTCGGCAGTCTTTCTTATGACCATTAGACCATCCACAAAGATCACATTTAGTGGAAGGCTTCTTGCATTGCTTAGCGAAGTGGCCTGCTTCGCCACAATTGTAACATAATTTTGCGCCCTTTTGCACTGCACCTATGTCCATTGCGTTGGGGTCTTTTGTCTTTCCTTGTGACCTGTATTGTGTTCTTCCTCTGATCATATCAAGGCTTTCAAGACGATGCCCCACGTGTCTCATGGTTTCCATAGTGGCTTCTACTGTGTCTTTGCGCATTTCATTCTTCCAGATAAAGTCCACAATGTATCTCTTTACTCTGTTCTCTAGCAACCATACTCTGTGCGGGTCACTAAGTTGCGCCTTTTGATATTCTGAATACCATTTTACAAGGAAGTCATCAATAAGCTGTCCTTGTCCTTGATACATTTCTTGGATCTTCTTGGTTGCACGATCCTTGATGTTACTTCCTCCAAACAGTTGTCTGAGTTCATCTTCTAATTTGTCCCACGTGTAGTTATTGCCAGGAGTGTAGATTAGCTGGAGCCTCAGCTGTGCAAAGGGTCCTGCCCTTGCGCCTTTTAGTCTTGATAACACTGCCAGAATTGCTTCATTGCTTTTGGGAGGTATAGCGTGTCGATTGATCTCGATCCATGCTTGGATCTTCACCCACCATTCATCAAACTTAGCGAAGGATCCATCGTATTCTCCCAGATCTGCGAAGACTTCTACTTTCCTGGATGATGCCCCTGCCGCTGGAGCAATTGCTGGCATTGGTTGTGGTTGTGGTTGTACCGGAGGTGCTTGTGGCGGCGTAAGCATTTGGATTAATTGTTCAATACATGCCATTGCTTGATTAAGCCTGGTGACTTCATCTGTAAGGTGTTTGAAATGTTGTTCTTGTGTCTGTGCGAATTGTATGATTGCTTGTTGGTTCTTGGTCCAATCTCCTTCTGCGAAGATTTCTGTGAGGTTGGTGGACGTGATGGGTTGGAAAGACATTGTGATTGTAAAAGAAGGCTAGTACTTGTAATTCTTTCTTTGTTGAACCCTTAGTTGTACTCGACTATAACGATCGTTCCTCCTGATCGTTTGTGGGTATTCTCTATGCTGCCTCTTAGCGCGAGGTTATTCTTCTTCATTCTCTTCCTCCGATTGCTCTCTGTATCGCCTTCTTGTGATGCTGATCTCTCTCTCTGCTGCTTGTGCACCTAGGGTTGCTTCTAGGCGAATGTTACGTTGCTGTGTTGGCCAGGCGAAAGGGTCGTGGCTTATGACGTTAGGGATAGGGGTTGAGGGTTGTCTAAGCGAGGCTAGATCTGTTGCTGGGCTTAGAGTTTGTGATGAGGGTGTAGGGTCCCAATAGTATGTGTGACCGGTGAATCTGAGATCAGTGGCAATGACGTCTACATCTGCACCGTTTCCGAAACTTTCAGGGCGGAGATCTTGTTCTAAGATTCTCCAAAACTCTTCTTCTGTGACTGCTGGGTCTGGCCAATCGTTGGGGTCTTCTTCACTCCCTGTGCTCGCTCTAGGTAGCGAGATCTCCCTGGGCTCCACTTTAACTACGGGTTCTGCTAAGGCTACAGGTATGTCTGCTAATTCCCAAGGGTTGGTTAGATCGACCCAAGGGGTGTACGCTGCAAAGGGGAGAAGGGATCGGTGAAAAGAAATGGGCACTAGACGTGAGCTTTCATTTAGTGTGTGCTAGATACCCCTGAGGACGTGCTCACTTGCTTAGAGCCTTGTGGTAGCGAAGTGGGAGGCTTAGTATGCATCTGCTGGTTTCAAGTGGTTGGGTACGAAGGTTATGGACAGTCTAGTTCTAGTGTTGCATCTACAAATCTTGGCAGGCAACCACTTGGAATCTAGGCGTCGAGAGGAGTGTATCTTTAAGATGTTACTTTGTAGGAGAGGAACAAGAGAACTAGACTGGAGACTGAGCTCCATCCAGTCTTGCTTTATATACTATTCTACATGTAGATACATGTTGTGTACCGATCTAGATATGTATCTACATAAGTCCATCCCCTAGGCCCAATATGATCAACATGAGGAGTCGGCCTGTAACGGAGATTAATGCATACATGAGGCTACCAGCCGTTGATCTGCTGCGGGTGGGTGGAATGGAAGGTGTCAACGGTAATTAAAGATAAGGGATCACATCACAGTGATGAGGTAACTGTTACAGCTATATATTTTTCATCCTTTACTTTGCGCATATGGACGCTCTCTTTATCTTATCAAGGGAAAACCCGACTTAGACACTGTGCTAGACACAGGGGATCTACGGGCCCTTCCAGATCAATGGGCTTCACCTTCACTCCTTCACATTCGCCCCATTGATCACAACACGTATTTAATCACAGTGATCATCACAGACCTCACATCAGTTACCCCATCACTGTGATGTGATCCCTTATCTTTAATTACCGTTGACACCTTCCATTCCACCCACCCGCAGCAGATCAACGGCTGGATGCCTCATGTATGTATTAATCTCCGTGACAGGCTGAAGCGACTACTCTCTTCGTATAACTGAAGTGAGGTTGCTGAACGAGATCTTATCTATTGTTAAAGAGTGAGACAAGATATCTTATCAGCTTAGAGGGAAGCGGATAGATAGATTGGGGAACATAGGGAGGAACTCTCAAGTTGCTCAGATATCTGGTGATAGATGAGGCGAAGACTTGCTGTGATGTTATGTTCACAAGTGGAGCTGGATCTGACTCGGGCAAGAGTAGGAATGTATCAAGGTGGAACAACTTAGGGAAGTATCCCCAAGTGTCCCATATATTTATACTAGTAATACAGTAGGAGATACAAGTGTTCTAAGTCAGCTGGGTGAAGGGTTGAGGTATAGGGTATGATGTAATGGTGGAGCAGGGCAGTGTACATGCTGGCTAATGTGAGGCAAAGGAATGGAAGAGATGTAACGTGAAAGTGAAAGGATGGTCTAGAGGTGCGGTAAATAAGGTAGTGCGTATGAGGTGAGGCACCTAGACCTGTGATGTCATGATGACATCATATCTAATCTGATCGGTAAGAAGATGTAAGGAATAGTGAGAGGAATGATCTTAGATAAGATCATGGACTGATAAGATTAGATAATGCGAAAAATGAGAAAATGTCAGTTTCACGAAATCAATTCGTAATACAGGCCAACTCCTCATGTCGATCATGTTGGGCCTAGGGGATGGACTTATGTAGATACGTATCTAGATCGGTACACAACTTGTATTGACACGTAGTATAGTGTATAAAGCGAGACTGGACGGAGCTCAGTCTCCAGTCTAGTTCTCTTGTTTCCTGCCTACAAAGTTCCTCTCATAAGATAGTCATCCCACTTGACGTTTAGAGATAGTGATTGCCCTGCAAGATTGTAGTCGCAACAGTGACTGATATGAGGTCTGTGATGATCACAATGTATTAAATACGTGTGTGTGATCAGTGGGGCGAAATGTGAAGGTGAAGCCCACTGATCTAAAAGGGCCCATAGATCCCCTGTGTCTAGCACAGTGTCTAGGTCGGGTTTTCCCTTGATAAGATAATGAAAAGTGTTCGTATGCACTAAGTAAAGGATGAAAAATATATAGCTGTAACAAATAGAAGCATGACAGTTACATGTCATAATGGTTAAGGGCCAGTGTAGGAAGTGGTGTTAGAATTAGAAAGAACAATGAAGAACCCACACATGAGAGTAAAATGTTAAGGGCCAGTGCATACGGCATGAGAAGATTAGAAGAAAAAGAGTACATGCACGATGGAGGATGAGCACACTTACAAGATGATGGAATGTTATCGAACGACATGGAAGGAATGAGGTTAAGCATGAGAGAAGAAAGGTATTTGTCTGATATCATAAGAAAAGAAAAAGTGTTCATCCTGTGAGTGAATCATAACAGAAATCTTCGCAGATCCAGGAGATTATGATGGGTCATTTGTAAAGTTCAATGAATGGTGGGTCAAAATCCAAGCCTGGATTCAGATAAACAGGCATACAATTGAACCTCAAAGTGGAGAAGCAATTCTTGCAGTATTGTCTAGACTAAAAGGGCCAAGGGCAGGACCTTTTGCCCAACTTAGGTTGCAAAGAATGCACAGCAACCAAGGATATAGTTGGATGGACTTAGAAAATGAACTAAGAAGCCTGTTTAGAGGTAGCAACATAAAAGACAGAGCCACCAAAAAGATAAATAAAATAAAACAAGGAGCAAATCAGCCAATCAATGACTTCCTTGTTCAATGGTATGCAGAATTCAAGAAGGCAGAATTGGAAGACCCACATGGGGTCTACCTCCTTGAACAAAATACGAAAAGATATCTCATGGACTACATATGGAAGAACAATCTCAGAAAAGCACAGTCCATGAAATGATGAATGTATTAAGAGAAGTAGGCAATTGCCTCAAAGCTCTCGATCTAATCAGGGGGTGAACACAGTTAAGGTTTGGATCTAACCAAAAAGAAAAGGATCCAAATGCAATGGAAATCAGCTCAGCTCAGAAAGGAGCCAAGTTGTGCTACAATTGTGGCGAAATAGGCCATTTTGCCAAACAATGTAAGAAATCTTCCACTAAATGTGATCTCTGTGGATGGTCCAACAGCCATAAGAAAGATTGCTGATGCAGGCAAGTAAGGACAACATCTTCAGATGACATTAAAAGCATCAAGCACATTTACACACCCAGCATACAAGCCAAAAAGGGAAAAGGGCATGACCCCACAGCAGCCATAAGGGGCATGTCATTTGAAGAAGCAAGGGCATTCTTCAGGGATGTCAAAGATGCCAAGAACAAGAAGTTAGCAAAAGGCAGAGCCTAGATTCAGAAACTGGGTCTAATCTAGGTGAAGGTAAGCATAAGCAGGTACACTTCCCAACAAACAATTGTTTCTCTAGTTTACATGTTTACAATACAGAAGCAGTGCCTTCCACTATAATATCTTCTTCTTTGCTGACAGAGGAGTCCTCTCAGAGGCTTGGCTGGGGCGTCACACCAGTGCTTAATTCTTCTTCAAAAAAAGCTAACCTTTTAATCTCCCCTGCAGATCAAATCTCAGACTAAGGAATCTTTTGTAGATTTCTAAAAATTGATAATGAACTAAAAATGAAGATAAAGATAAAATCCAAAAACACTGTCCAAAGTTTTATTTCAGTATCAGCACTTTTGGACTCTGGCGCAAACTGCATCTTTGTAGATAATATATTCGCAATGCAACATGCACTCCCTCTCAGGCGACTCACACAACCCCTTACTGTCTATAATGTGGATAGTACTCAAAACAAAGCAGGCAAGATCATGCACATTGCGTTGCTCCTGCTAGATTATAAAGGAAATCAAGAGATGATCAAAGCAGAAGTGACCAGTTTGGGAAAGAACCAGATGTTAATCAGCTACTCTTGGTTAAAGAAGCATAACTCAGATATCAATTGGAAAACTGGGGAGATTAAACTAAGAAGTTGTAGAAGGAAATGCTGGAAGCTTAGAGATAAGAGCATCTACGTATCTCAGGCTATTAGAAAAGGAAGAGCAAGAAGCTCAATACAAAGTGTATGAAATAATAAAAACATTAAAAATGGAACAAAACAAAAAACAAGAACGAAATATTAGAATAGGCCAAGCAGTGGACGAAAAGCTTAAATCCCTTATGGACCAAAAGAAATCTGCTACAGAACTCATGCCAAAATGCTATCACAAGCATCTTAAAGTATTTGAAGAAAAGGCATCAATTAGAATGCCCACATGAAAGTCTTGAGATTATGCGATAGATCTTAAAGAAGACTTACAGCCAAAGAAAGAAAGACTTATACCCCTGAGTGCAGATGAACAAAAGGAAGTATCAGACTGGCTAGAAGATTAGTCGTCCAAAGGATACATCAGACCTTCTAAATCTCCTCAAACGTCACCAGTCTTCTTTGTGCCAAAGAAAGATGGACGAAAATGAATGATACAAGACTATTGCTATCTAAACTCGCAAACAGTGCGAAACAACTACCCTCTCCCTCTCATTTCACAACTTGTAGATCAATTAAAGGGAGCTAAGCTATTCACTACACAGGATCTCAGATGGGGATATAACAACATACACATCAAAGAAGGTGATGAATGGAAAGCAGTCTTCGTCACACATAAAGGAACTTTCAAACCCTTGGTTATGTTCTTTGGATTGTGTGACTCCCCAGCCACCTTCCAAACCATGATGAATGAATTATTCACAGATACGGAAGATGTCATAGTAGTCTATATCGACAATGTTATGATATTCACCAAAACAGACAACAAGCAAGAACATGCATAAATTATTAAGAAAGTGCTAAAGCATCTAGAAGAAAATTATCTCTTCACCAAACCAGAGAAGTGTCATTTCTTTAAGAAAAAGGCAACTATTTGGGGATGGTTGTAGAACATGACGGGATCAAGATGGATCATAAAAAGATCAATGCCATCTTAGACTGGCCAGCACCTACCAATGTAAAAGGAGTACGAAGCTTTCTCGGTCTTGCCAACTACTATCATTGCTTCATTGAAGGATATGCACAAGTCACTAGGCCTCTAAACAATCTCCTAAAGAAAGATGTCTCTTGGAAATGGAACTCTATGCAACAAAATGCTTTTAACAGATTAAATGAATGATTCACCACAGCTCCTATTTTTGCTTATCTAGACATTAATTGTCAATTCTGTTTAGAAATAGACACTTCTAATTATGCAATAGGAGCAGTCTTATCTATACTAAAAGAGGACAAATGGAATCCCATAGCATTCAGTTCACACTCGATGTCACCAGAAGAAAGAAATTATCCTATTGCAGATAAAGAGATGTTAAGCATCATTAGAGCACTAGAACAATGGCGTCATTATTTATAAGGAACAGAACATCCATTTGAAGTATGGAATGATCACAAGAACCTCCAATACTTTATGAAAGTGCAGGACCTATCCAGAAGACAAGCCAGATGGGCACAATACCTATCCAGATTTGATTATACCTTTGTATACAAACCAGGATCATCTAACGCAAAAGCAGATGCTCTCTCTAGAAAAGAAGATCATGCACAAGGAATAAAAGATGATAATAAGGGAATAATTATGATATCCCTGGAGCAGATAAGGACAACATCATCCAAAGTTGCAATCTATGATGAAGAGGTACAGCTACTGTTACAGCTATATTATTTTTACCCTTACTTTGCGCATATGAACGCTTTCTTTATCTTATCAAGGGAAAACCCGACCTAGACACTGTGCTAGACACAGGGGATCTACAGGCCCTTCCAGATCAATGGGCTTCACTTTCACTCCTTCACATTCGCTCCATTGATCACAGCACATATTTAATCACTGTGATCATCACAGACCTCACATCAGTCACCCCATCACTGTGATGTGATCCCTTATCTTTAATTACCATTGACACCTTCCATTCCACCCACCCGCAGCAGATCAACGGCTGGATACCTCATGTATCTATTAATCTCCGTTATAGGCCGACTCCTCATGTCGATCGTGTTGGGCCTAGGGGATGGACTTATGTAGATACATATCTAGATTGGTACACAACATGTATCTACACATAAAATAGTATATAAAGCAAGACTGGACGGAGCTCAGTCTCCAGTCTAGTTCTCTTGTTCCCTGCCTACAAAGTTCCCTCCTAAAATGGTCATTCCACTCGACGTTTAGAGATAGTGATTGCTTTGCAAGATTGTAGTTGCAACACTAGAACTAGACTGTCTTCATCTTACAACCCTTTCACTATCTACCAACGACAAGCAGACGCAACTAGCCTTCTCCCTTGCACCATAGGCTCTAGCAAGTGAGCGCATCTTCGGACATTCTAGGATAGCGCTAACAGGGGCCGGCTATCAGTGCCCATTACCTTTCACCGATCTCTTCTCCCTTTCGCAGCATATCTCCCCACCGTCGACTTAGCCAGACCCTGGGAGTTAGTAGATATACCAGTAGCAGTAGAAGCACCAGTTAAGGAAGAGCCTAGGGAGTACTCGCTTGCAACTGCAAGCACAGAGAGTGAAGAGGATCCAAACAACTGGCCAGACGTTGCGGCCACAGAAGAAGAGTTCTGGAGGCTTGTTGAACAAGATCTAGATTCACACAGCTTCAGAAATGGAGGCAAAGTCAACTTAATCGCCACCGACATCAGATACACGGGTCACACCTATTATTGGGAATCCACACCATCAGCACACACCTTCAGCCCTGCCACAGACCTAGCCTCGCTTAGATATCCCACCACTCCTGAGCGAAGTCCATCCAGATCCCCTCAGCCCGATCCATTCGTGTGGCCAGCAGCACCACGTAATATCCGTCTAGAAGCAACCCTAGGCGCACAACAGTTCATCAGAGAAGTGAGTATAGCAAGGAGGCAATACAGAGAAGCCTCAGAAGAACAAGAAAGAGAACAACCTCCCACTAAAAGGCAGAGATGTGAGCACCCACAAACAATCAAAAGGAACAATCATTTTAGCAGAGTCCAACTTCGAGTACAACAGCGAAAATCCTACAAATACTAGCCATCTTCCTTACCCTCTTTACAATCACAATGGCCATCTCTGTTGCAGACTACGTTGCCACCCTCACCAACCCAAATATTGATTGGCATGACCAGCTAAACACCATCGCACAATACACAATAGAGCAAGAACAACGCTACTTTGCAATAAGAGACGAAATGGCAAAAATGAATGATGCACTGACTAGCATTCAAGGAATGCTCAGTACCCTGGTACAACCTAAACCACCAACTAGACAACCCACACCTAGTGGATCAGGAAAGGAAAAAGAAAAAGAAAGGACGTCCTCCTGTTTCAGGAAAGTAGAGATCTTCGTAGATCCAGGAGACTATGATGGGTCCTTGGTGAAGTTTGATGAATGGTGGGCCAAGATCCAAGCCTGGATTCAGATAAACAGGCATGCAATAGAACCCCAAAGTGGAGAAGCAATTCTAGCAGTACTATCCAGATTAAAAGGACCAAGGGTAGGACCCTTCGGGCAATTAAGACTATAAAGGATGCACAGCAACCAAGGCTATAGTTGGGCAAACTTAGAAGAAGAACTAAGGAGCCTATTCAGGGGAAGCAACATCAAGGACAGAGCCACTAAAAAGATCAATGAAATGAAACAAGGAGCGAATCAACCAATTGATGACTTCCTTGTTAAATGGTACGCAGAATTTGAAAAGGCAGAATTAGGAGACCCACACGGGGTTTACCTTCTCAAACAAAACACGAAACAATATCTCATGGACTATATCTGGAAGAATGATCTTAGAAAAGGAACAGTCCATGAAATGATGAATGTACTAAGAGAAGTAGGAAATCGCCTCGAAGCACTTGATCTAATCAGGGGGCAAACACAATCATGGTTTGGATCTAACAAAAGAGAAAAAGATCCAAATGCAATGGATATTAGTGCAACTCAAAAGGGAGCAAAGTCATGCTACAATTGTGGCGAAACAGGCCATTTCGCCAAGCAGTGCAAAAGACCTTCCACTAAGTGTGAACTCTGTGGATGGTCTAATGGCCATAAGAAGAACTGCCGACGAAGACAGGTATGAAGCACATCTTTGGATGATGTTAAAAGCACCGAACACATCTATACACCCGGCACACAAGCCAAAAAAGGAAAAGGACATGACCCCACAGCAGCAATCAGGGTCATGTTATTTGAAGAAGCAAGGGTGTTCTTCAGGGACGTCGAAGATGCCGAAAATAAGAAGTCGGCAAAAGGCAGAGTCTAGATTCAGGAACTGGGTCTAATCTAGGTGAAGGTAAGCGTAAGCAGGTACACTTTCCAATGGACAATCATTTCTCTAGTTTACATGTTTACGATATGGAAGCAGTGCCTTCCACTATTATATCTTCTTCTTTGCCGACAGAGGAGTCCTCTTAGAGGCTCAGCTGGGGCGTCACACTGGTGCTTAATTCCTCTTCAAAGAAAGCTAACCCTTTGATCTCCCCTGCAGATCAAATCCCAGATGAGGGCATTTTTTGTAGATCACTCAAAATCAATAACGAACTAAAAATGAAAATAAAGGTAAAACCTAAAAACACCAATCAAGGTTCCATTTCAGTATCGGCACTTCTGGACTCTGTTGCAAACTGCATCTTTGTAGATAATGTATTTGCAACACAACATGCACTCCCACTTAGACAACTCGCACAACCCCTCACTGTCTATAACGTAGATGGTACACAAAATGAAGCAGGCAAGATTACGCATGTAGCATCCCTTTTGTTGGATTATAAAGAACATTGAGAAATAGTCGAAGTAGAAGTCACCAGTCTGGGAAAGAATCAGATGGTAATCGGCTATTGTTGCGACTACAATTTCTTGCAGGCAATCACTATCAGATAGACGTCGAGAGGAGAAAGTATCTTAAAACTACTGTGTAGGCAGAGAACAAGAGAACTAGACTGGAGACTGAGCTCCGTCCAGCCTTGCTTTTATATACTATTCTACTTGTAGATACATGTCGTGTATCGATCTAGATACGTATCTACATAAGTCCATCCTCTAGGCCCAACATGATCAACATGAGGAGTCAGCCTGTAACGGAGATTAATAGATGCATGAGGTATCCAGCCGTTGATCTGCTGCGGGTGGTAGAATGGAAGGTGTCAATGGTAATTAAAGATAAGGGATCACATCACAGTGATGGAGGTGACTGGTATAAGGTCTGTGATGATCACGAGGTATTAAATACGTGCTGTGATCAGTGGGGTGAAAGTGAAGAGCTGAAGATGAAGCTCACTGATCTAGAAGGGCCCGTTAGATCCCCTGTGTCTAGCACAGTGTCTAAGGTCGGGTTTTCCCTTGATAAGATAAAGAGTGCGTCCTTATGCGCAAAGTAAAGTGTGAAAAATATATAGCTGTAACAGCTATTCTTGGTTAAAAAAACATAACCCAGATATCAGTTGGAAAACTGGAGAGATTAAACTAAGAAGTTGCGAAAGAGAATGCTGGGAATTAAGAGACAAAAGTGTCTATCTCAGACTCTTGGAAAAAGAAGAGCAAGAGGCTCAATATAAAGTATACGAAAGAATAAAAACATTAGAAAAGGAGCAAAAAGAAAAACAAGAATGAAATATTAGAATAGGACAAGTGGTAGACAAAAAGCTTAAATCCCTAATGGATCAGAAGAAGTCTGCGGCAGAATTAGTACCTGAATGCTACTATGAGCATCTGAAGGTATTTGAAGAAAAGGCATCTACTAGAATACCCACACGAAAATCTTGGGATCATGTCATAGACCTTAAAGAAGATTTTTAGTCGAAGAAAGGAAAACTCATACCCCTGAGTGTAGATGAACAGAAAGAAGAATCAGATTGGCTAGACAATCAATCATCTAAAGGATACATCAGATCTTCTAAATCTCCTCAAACCTCACCAGTCTTCTTCGTGCCAAAGAAAGATGGGTGAAAGCGCATGGTACAGGATTATCGTTATCTAAACTTGCAAACAGTGCAAAACAACTACCCCCTTTGTTGCATCTACAAATCTTTGCAGGCAACCACTTAGAAGCTAGGCGTCGAGAGGAGTGTTTCTTAAGACGTTACTTGTAGGAGAGGAACAAGAGAACTAGACTAGAGACTGAGCTCCGTCCAGTCTCGCTTTATATACTATTCTTCTTGTAGATACATGTTGTGTACCAATCTAGATACATATCTACATAAGTCCATCCCCTAGGCCCA
>JBBPTX010000959.1:0-13961 GCA_038094595.1 Pulveroboletus aff. annulatus | reverse complement strand
GGGGCGGGGGGTGGGACAACGGAAGGCGCGGGGGATCCAGCGAGGGGAGGTCGCGGGTATAGGCATCTAGATCGAGGAAAAAGGCGTCGTACCCTGACTGGAAGCCAAGGTGAAAGAGGCGGAGGCGGGCGCGGTAGAGACGATCTAGGACGGCGCGGTGAATGTAGTCTGCGGGGAGGGCGTTGCGCAGGGAAAGGAGGGTGGCGACTCTGTTGAGTTCCATGGCTACGTCAAAGAAGGCGGCGAGGGGAGAGTCGAGCGACGTGTATATCTCGACGGGGAGTTCTAGGTCACGGGTGGCGAAGATCTGGCAGAGGGCCAGGTATCTCTGGTCTGAGAGGAGGTCGTCGCGAAGACGCGTGGTGTGACGGTGGGATGGGGGTGGGATCGATGGGCGAGAGTCAGGGGTGGACGAAGACGAAGACGACATGATGGGCGAAGGGGCAAGATGTCGTGAGAAGACCTAAGCGATGTTGACCACCTTTAAGTAGTCAAGGAAAGAGGTCCGCGAAGCGTCGCGGAGTTTCTTAGCGGCTTTCTTTCGAAGGTTCTTAGGGTTCGTCAGTGACTCGGAGGGAGATAACGAGGGTGGTGACTCAATAGAGTCCGTGGTGCAAGGGGGGAACGGCAGTTTTTCTTCATGCTGAGGAAGTTCCGGGGGAATGTCCCGAGGGACCGAGGGGGTGTCCGTAATCGATCGGACCGAGGGTGCCGGTAGGGCCAAGGGTAGTTTATTCTCATTGCGGAGATGATCCTGTGAGAGATCCGGGGATAGTTTAGCCTCATTTCGGAGGTGACCGGTTGAAGGGTCCGCAGTTAGTTTAACCTCGTTGCGGAGGAGAGGAGGACACGGGGGAAGAGGGGAAATTACCCCCCTACTAAGGTCGTAGCCCCCTACGGCCAAAGGCGGGGGCGGCGGGGAAGAGAAGCGGACGCGAGGGAGACGTACGCGGGCGACGGAGACGGCGGGGGAGGGATCGACAAACACCCGGTGGGTGAGAGCGCAAGGGGTGAGGGGGCGGGGGAAAACGCGGGGAGGGAGGGGGCAGGAGCGGACGGCCAGTTGAGAGGCCGGAGGGACGGAGGGGGTAGTCGACGGACGGGGGTGGCGGGGAAGAGGGCAGTCGGCGAGGCGATGTCCTAGCCGACGGCATCGGAAGCAACGGCCCGAGAGCCGGCATTTCAACCAAGAGGCGGCGGTGAGGCGGGAGGGACGGACGATGTCAACGTCCATGGGTTCGGGGTCGGGGAAAGAGGGGAGAGGACGATCGACGTCCATAGGAACGGGGGTGGGCCTTTTTACCTGGTGCCGAGCAGGGCGTGGGGACGGATCGACATCCATTGGGGAGTCAGGGGACAGTTTAACCTCATGACGGAGGGACGGGGGATCGGGGGAGTGCAGTTTTACCTCGTGCCGGAGGGTCGGGGTCGAGTGGTGCAGTTTTACATCATGCCGGATGGTCGAGGGTTCTTGGCGCAGTTTATCCTCATGCCGGAGGTTGCCGATGGTCTTGGCACGTTCCATGTGAGTGTGGAACGTGGTTACCTTGTCGATCCAGAGATCGAGGGTCGAGGGGACGTTCTCCATGGAGAGAACGCGGCGCATGAGCGGGAGGGGGATGGCGGCCGAGTAAAAGCCGATGAGGACGTTCTGGTCAGTGATTCCGGCCAGAAGGGCGTTGTTCCAAAAGTGAGCGTGATACTCAGCTAATGGCGGGGAATATCCTTGGGGGGTCGACACGACGCGCGTGTTGGAGAGCCAGGCGATGGCATCGCCGGTGATGTCCTTGTGATCGAAGGTGTCGAAGAGTTGACGGCGGAAAGCCGTCCACGAGCCTAGGGTTGAGGGTCCCGAGGTGGCAACTTTTGATCGGAAGTGGGCAGCCCAAATAGAGGCTGGTCCTTTGGTCATGTAGGAAAGCGCATACGCGATCCTCTTGGGGGCAGTGTCGTAGAGCTCCATGTTTGCATGGAGGTAAAATGCGACGGTGTCGAGCCACTGTCGGACGGGCTGTCGTCGGTGGCCGGAGAAGGGTTCAGGGGGGTTCAGGAGGAGTTCCTCCGGTGCGGGTGGAGGGGACGGGGGTCGTGGGAATGGGGGGAGTACTTCTCCCAACGTGATGGTCGGGAGTGGAGGTCGTGCGGGCAGGGGTGGGGCGTCAGGGCGGCGGGGTGTCGGGGATGGCGAGTCCCGGGGAGGGGGAAGGCGCATCTGTGCCGAGAAGTCGTGGGCGAGGTCGCGGGTAGCTTCCTCTTCGTCGTGGTCGAGCGGTTGCTCGTCTTCATCCTCAGGAGTGGGGATGGGGTCGGGGTCGGCGGGATCTGAGTCTGATGAGGACTCGTGAGAGGGGGCGCGGACGGTCCATCGCGAAGGGATGGAGAGTTGTCCTGGTCGGGACAGTTCGGCGGCGCGTTGGAGGGCGCGGCGGGTTCGTTCGGCACTGGACTGGCCAGTGGGGGAGAAGCGGGAGGGGTTCATGGCGTGTGAAGCCGGTGGGCGCGGTATCCGAGCAACAAGGTACTACCCTCGTAAAGAGGCGTTCTCGAGTTTCAGGATCGAGGGCGGGGAGTGGTTCGCAATATCCGAGCGACGGGTTACTACCCCACTAAGGGCGTTCACGGGTCTCAGGATCGAGTGCGGCGGGGTGAGGAGGGGGTCAGGAGGAAGAAATCGTCCTCCGGGGTCAAGGGTTATCGGCGCGGGACAGCGCTAGAGGGTCAGGGGTTGTCAGCGGGTAAGGGCGGTACTAAAGAGTACGTCGCCTTTAAGGAGCTTTGATATTTTGTTACGTGTGGCCCGGGTAGGGTCGCACGTAGACTCTGTACCGGCCTAGGCGGGGACAGTCGAGGGGTCAACCGTCGGTGGAGACGGCGGTGATGGTACGCAATGATACCCGGGGGTTCTAGAGGACGTCGAGAGAGTGTCTCGGACGTACAGAGTTCGCTCAAGAGTCGAACTAGGGACTCGTAGAGGTGAGGGTCGAAGGGGAGGCTTTGGATTACCAGGCAAGGACTAGGTCGATACAAAGTAATATCAAAGCTAGGGAAAGGCATAAGGCCAGATCGACTGGTATATATAGTGAACGGTGACGCGTGACCGTAACGTCACAGGGTCAAGGGTATGGGTTAAGGGCCGGCGTGGGTAGCGGCAATAGAATGCGAAGGAATGCCATGGAAGGCGTAAGAACCACGCGTGAGAGTGAAACACGAACGTGCCGGTGCATGCGGCGAAAGAAGGTGAAACACGTGTGCGATAAGACAACACGAGGGAGATAAGTGCACAAGGACACGTAAGGGATATGTCGTACGTGTAACGGGGACCTCGGAGAGCCGAGGGACAAGGGTAAAGGGTTGGCGCGGACAACCGGAGAAGAGCGGAAAAGTGAGTGTACGCGCGGGAGTAAAGACGAGGAAAAAGGGGAAAGACGTGCCCGGCACGATGAATCGTAACAAGTTCTTTGGCGAAGGAGGAGGCGAATTGAGGGCCTCGATCCGAGATAACCTTGTCGTAGAGGCCAAATCGTTTGTAGACTTTGTGGAAGAAGAGATACGCAATCCCTTCGGCGGTGACGGTTTTCTTCGTAGGGCAAAGTATTACCCCCTTCGTAAGGCCGTGGTCCACCACGACCAAAAGACTGTCGAACCCCCCGGAAAGAGGGAGGTCGGTGATGAGATCGCAAGAGATCTGTTGGAAGGGGCGGGAGCAGGACGAGGAGATCGGGGTGAGCGGAGGGGAGGAAGGATGGGTATTAGCCTTGGATCGTTGGCAGGTAGCGCAACCCGCAACGTAAGAGCGGACGAAAGTGGCGAGGCCCGGCCACCAAAAGTCGGCAGCGACGAGCTGGCGGGTTTTGAGGAAGCCAGGGTGACCAGCGGAGGGGTGGTCATGGCAGCGGGAAACGATGGAACGTCGGAGGGGTTGGTCATCAGGAACGTAGACGCGGTCCTGGTAGAGGAGCACGCCGTCGCGGTATTGCCAGTCTGAGAGGCGGGAGCGGGCAGCGGGAGGAACGCGTCCCTCGATTTCTTGGAGTTTGTGGAGAACGAGGTCATCCGAGGCGGAGGCAGAGGATATGACAGAGGAAAGGGCGGAGTCAATGATTCGGACGAAGAGGGAGTCGGGGAGGAGCGTAACGCCGGTGTTGTCGTTGTCGACGGGAGGGAGGAGATCGGGGCGTCGGGAAAGGGCATCCGGGCCAGCAAGGTGGGATCCGGGAACATGGGTAATATTGTAGTCGAAGTCCGCTAGATCCAGCATCCAGCGGGCTTGTCGGCGGTTGAGGTCTTGGGGGCGGCGGAAGTACGTGAGGTTTTTGTGGTCAGTGAAGACCGTGACGGGGAACGGGGAGCCGTGGAGGTAGTGTCGCCATGCTTTGAAGCCACGGAGAACGGCGAGGAGTTCTCGATCGTGGATGTCGTAGTTTCGCTCGGCGGGAGCGAACGTCTGAGAGAGATAAGAGCAAGGGTGCCAGTCCCCGTTGGAGTCGGTCTGGAGAAGGATCCCTCCGGAAGCATATTTGGAGGCGTCGGTAGCGATGGCGAAGGGACGGGTGATGTCGGGCATGAAGAGTACCGGTTGTCGTGTAAAGAGGGTTTTTAGTTGTTCAAAGGCGTCCTGGCGAGCTGGGGACCAGCCCCAGGGTTGGGTCTTCTTGGTGAGGTCGATGAGGGGGCGGGCGATGTCTGAGTATCCTGGGATAAATCGACGGTAGAAGTTGGCGAATCCAAGAAAAGAGCGGACGTCTTTGACTTTCTTCGGGGTGGGCCATTTCGCGATTCCGTCAAGCTTGACGGGGTCCATGGCGAGTTGGCCTTCTTTGACGATCATTCCGAGGTATTCGACTTCGGAAACGGCGAAGTTACATTTTTCCAGCTTGAGATGCAGGTCAAGCTCGGTCATTCGTTGGAGAACACGGCGCGTTCGTTCGGTGTGGGTATCGTCGTCAGGGGAGAAGATGAGGAGGTCGTCCATGTAGATGACGAGCCATCCTTCGGCGATCATGTCACGGAAAGAGTCGTTCATGAATCGTTGGAATGTGGCGGGGGAATTGGTCATTCCGAAGAACATGACCAGAGGTTCGAAGAGCCCTTTGTGCGTAAGGAACGCTCCTTTCCACTGATGTCCGTCTTTGATCCTGACGTTGTTATATCCCCATCGGACGTCAAACTTGGTGAAAACGCGGGCGCCTTTGAGTTTGTCGAGGAGGTCTGTGATGAGGGGAAGGGGATAGGCGTCTCGAACGGTATGTTCGTTGAGATAGCGGTAGTCTTGACAGGGGCGGAGCTTTCCGTCCTTCTTCTTGACAAAGAAGAACGGAGATGCTTGGGGTGAGGTGGAAGGGTGGATTTTTCCGGCGGCGAGGTTTTCGTCAAGAAAGTCTTCGGTAGCTTTCTTCTCATCTGGAGTTAGAGGGTAGAGTTTCCCTATTTTCGGGACGAAAGAGTCTTTGACGTTGATTTCGTGGTCGTATGGGCGAGAAGGGGGAAGGGAGTCCGCTGTTTCCTTCGAGAAAACAGAGGCGAAGTCTTTGTAGGCGTCAGGGAGAGTGACTTTGGGTTTCGCCTTTTCGGCGGCAGCGGCGAGTTCAGTGGCCGTGGTTATCTTTGCAACGAGTTTCGGGTGTGTCTGGTGATATCGGGATCCGGTACGGGTGATTCGTTGACAGGCGTAGTGGTGTAGGGCGGATTTGACGTAATGTCCGCCGTCAGGGAGATCTAAAAATATGGAGAGGGCGTGGTTTGGAACGGTCTCTACGAGGGTGTGTCTGGGTGGTGGGGCGGGGGTTGTCTTGGGTAGATGGTTGTGGTGTCGTTGGGTGTCTGTGGCGAAGGAGCCATGTCTAAGGACCGTCGGCGGCTGGGCGACACATCCCTCCCAGTGCCCCTAATCCGAAGCATGTTTACACCTTAAGCCAAACGCACAGCGGCCTCCTTGACCCTGACTTAGCCTGTGACTTCTTACCCCATTGTCTGGGTGGAGCATCTCATCTGGGAGTCCGGAGTACAGCTGTACCAATGACCGACCTGGGCGTCTGTCCTCTCGAGCCCTACGCACAACTCAAGGAATTTAATCCAAGTCTTATGCGCAGACTACGGCTCACCCGCCTCGCGGCTAGGCTTCCCGTTACCCTAAGCTTCTCAGCTTTCGGGCCCACCAGGCCTCGCCTTTTAAACCATGCCTGCCCATGGCAACCTTACCAGGGAGTAGAACCCCAGCAGGAGAGACTAACCAATACGCACTTGCTCGGGAGTTGGGGTTACCAATCCACGACCCAAGCAGTAACGTACCAAGGGTGTCCTGTCTCAAGGCGATGTGCTATGCCAAGAGTCGGATGGTTTTTAACCGGAGTCTTAAGAGACTGAAATTCTCGCCTCGCAAGGTTTGAACTCCAGCCTGCCTGGCTGCATTCCCTTGTTGACGCACTCAGTACGTCCTACCAGTAGACCATGTGTCCGGTATCGGTAATCCTGACAGGGGCGGAGCTTCCCATCCTTTTTTTTGACAAAGAAGAACGGAGAAGCCTGAGGGGAGGTAGAGGGGCGGATCTTTCCGGCAGCGAGGTTTTCATCGAGAAAGTCTTCGGTGGCTTTCTTCTCATCCGGGGTCAAGGGGTAAAGTTTCCCAATCTTTGGGATGAAGGAGTCTTTGACGTTGATTTCATGGTCGTACGGACGAGAGGGAGGAAGAGAATCTGCGGTTTCTTTGGAAAAGACGGAGGCGAAATCTTTGTAGGCGTCTGGGAGGGTCACCTTGGGTTTCGCTTTTTCGGCGGCGGCTGCCAGTTCAGTGGCTGTGGTTATTTTTGCAACTAGTTTTGGGTGTGTCCGGTGGTATCTGGATCCGGAACGCGTGATTCGTTGGCAGGCATAGTGATGGAGGGCGGATTTTACGTAGTGTTCCCCATCAGGGAGATCTAGGAAGATAGAGAGGGCGTGATTTGGGATTGTTTCCACCAAAGTGTGTTGCGGGGGGGGAGAAGGGGTGGTTTTAGGAAGGTGTTCGTTATGCCGTTTGGTATCCTGTGCGAAGGAATGGTAGAGTGCAGCGGATTCGTCTAGTTTCTCCGAGATGGAGAGTGTTCTGGTGGCCCAGTTGATTCCAGGGTTGGTAGTACGAAGCCAGGGGGATCTGAGGATGACATTTTCGTTTCCACAATGCATAACGTGGAATAGTACTTGTTGGGCGATTCCTTCAATGTTGATGAAAAGAGAGGAGGTGAATCGTATTGCTCCTTTAGCGTTCACAGTTTGATCTACGTTTCGTACCGAAATCGGTTTCAGGAGTTTGGTCAGAGGTAATCGATGTTTTCGGGTAAAACTCCAGTCGAGGCAATTGATATCCGCCCCACTGTCGATGAGGGCGTTGGTATCGACGGTTTTCATTGTGTGCGAAGGGTCTATGAGCTGAAGGGGGATGCGCATAGATTTTTTTGACTGGGATAAAAGTACAGGGGCACACGTGAATGAGGAAGGGGCTGACGTCGAAGCAGTCTTCCTTTCTAAAAATCCGCAACAACTCGTGCTACCATTTCTCCGTCATCGTCTTCTTCTTCTTCAATTTTGGCAAGCGACGGGACCTCGTCTTCTTCTTCTTCCACCTTTTGGATCGTTTTCTTCGGCCTTGGAGAGTTTGGAAATCCGGGGCATTTGGACGACATGTGCCCTTTCCGTCTGCAACGGAAGCATCGTCCTTCTTTGATGCATTTCTTTCGTTCTTCTGGGGTGAGTTTGGCAAGTCAGACGACGTCCACGTCCATGGCGTTGGGGTCTTTGGCGGGGGTGGGGGTGGAGTACTGGTGGTACGTAGTGCGAGTGGGGGTTTTGTGGCGAGCGGCAATTTCTTTCGCGCGGTCCATGTGAGTCTGGAAGGTGACGGCTTTCTTAAGCCATGCATCAATGGTGGTGGGGACGGTTTCCATTGCAAGGATGCGACGCATAAGGGGTTCCGGGATGGCGGCTGAGTAATATCCGATTAAGACGTTTGGGTCGGTGATTCCAGCTATGGCGTAATGGTTTTGAAACTGGGCGTTGTACTCAGTGAGCGAAGGGGAATATCCGCCACCCTTGGTGACGGTCATGCGGGTGGTGGTAAGCCAGGCAATGGCGTTACCCGTGGTATCGTAGTGTTTGAACGCTTTGAGGAATTCGGCACAGAAGTCGTCCCAGGAGCCCATGGAGATGGATCCATCGTTGGCGATTTTTGAAGCGCGGAAGGTGTTGGCCCACGTAAGTGCGGGTCCCTTGGTCATGTAGGACAGCGCGAAGGCTATCTGCTTTGGGGCAGTGTTATAAACGTCTGAGTTGACGTTTAAGTAGAAGACGACCGAGTCGAACCATTGTTTGGCCGTTTTGTAGTCGCCATCGTACTTTTCGGGGGTTCCGATACGGAGTTCAACGGGTTTGTTAGACATGGGTGGGATCGGGGGAAAGATGTGGCCGGTTTGGCTACGAGGGGTGGGGGATGGTGGTGTGGGCGGTCGAGGGATCTGCAGAGAGGCAGTCAGGTGGTGGGAAAGATCGCGGGTGGCGTTCTCTTCGTCTGAGTCAAGGAGGGGTTCGTCGGGGTCTTCTTCCCAGAAGTCTGGGTTGGGTTCGTCGGGAGTATCCGAGGAGTCCGAGTGGTGGGTCCTAAGGGGTTCTCGCAGGTTCCAACGGGGGTCGGTGGTTCGAGTGTGGCGAGGGGACGAAATGGTGGGCGTACGTGATAGTGCGCGACGAGTTTCAACCTAGTTCTTTTGTTACGCGTGGCCTTGGGTAGGGTCGCGCGTAGACCTACGAATGCCTAGGGACGAGGGGCGTGGGGACTTTAAACTGCGGTTGAGAATATCCGCAGGGAAAGGGGTCGACCGTGGGGTTGTCGATCTATGTCTACGAAGCGTGGTGCTAAGTAGTCGAGGTTATCTGCGCTATACAAGCGACAGAGTCAAGGGTTCGATGTAAGACACACGCGGACGCGGAGGACGTTGGAGGTGTGAAGCGTTCACTCAAGTGTAGAACGAAGACACGAGATAAATTGCTAGAGCTAACTAGGCGGTAGCCGTAGGTAGAACTAGGTTAAGAAAAAGAGGTGGAGCGCCCTGTTGAAGGGTTTATATAGTGAAGAAGAGTTGTGACGGTAACGCGTCACATAGTTAAGGGCCGGCGTGGTAAATGGCGTGAGAAGAGCAGAAACCAATAGCGAAACCACGTATGTGAAAGAGTCATAAGGGCTGGCACATACGGCGTGAGAAGATCAGAAGACGAACGAGTACCTGCGCAGTGAAGGATAAGCACGCTTACGAGAAGAATAGAACGTCGTAGAGCTACGTGGAAGGTGTCGGAGTAAGCGTGAGAAAAGAGACAAGTGTCAGTTCGTAAAGATAAGTAAAGAAAAGAATAGACCCTGCAGCGAATCGTAACAGTCTCCTTTCTATGTTTATCAGCTTGTGCCTTCATGCGCAGCTGAGCTTGTTCTAAGTTTAATTTAGTTTGCTCTGTCACTTCGTGTAGGGTAGATAAGAATTCGTCGGCAGCTGGTGCCTTGGAAGATGATGCAATGGGTTCTATTCCCATGCACGGAGTGTAAGAGCGAGTGACTTCGAATGGAGACTTCTTGGTTGAGGCTTGCCTCTTAGAATTATAGCTAAATTGTGCGATGGGCAACCATTGTGACCATTCGCCTTGGCGCTCTGCACAGAATATTCTTAGATATTGCTGCACATCCCTGATCATTCTTTCTGTTTGACCATCTGTTTGTGGGTGGTGTGCAGTGGATAAACGTTGTTTTATATTAAGCTTCTTGCATAGCTCTGCCATGACCTGTGAAGCGAATTGTGGTCCTCGATCGGACACAATAGATAGAGGAATTCCGTGGTGCTTGAAGATATGGTGGAGGTAGAGACTTGCTGTCTCGATGGCGGACGTCGTCTTGCGACAAGGGATAAGCACTACTTCTTTTGAGAAGCGATCTACAGCTACTAAAATGCTGTCTGATCCGTTACTTTCTGGCAGATCGGTGACAAAATCAACAGAGATGTCCTGCCAGGGTCCGCTAGGGACTTCTAAAGGTTGCAATAAACCAGAGCTAGGCTGATGATGCTCAACATCTCTTTATCTGCAATAGGATAATTCCTTTCTTCTGGTGACATCGAATGTGAGCTGAACGCTACTGGATGCCATTTATCTTCTTTTAATATAGATAGGACTGCTCCTGTTGCGTAATCAGAAGCATCTGTTTCTAATCGGAATTGACAGTCGATGTCTGGATAGGCAAGAATGGGGGCTGTGGTGAATCGTTCCTTTAATTTATCAAAAGCATCTTGTTGTGCCTGTTCCCATTTCCAAGAGACGTCTTTCTTTAGGAGATCGTTCAGAGGTCTGGCGACTTGCGCGTATCCTTCAATGAAACGACGATAGTAATTGACAAGACCGAGAAAGCTTCGCACCCCTTTTACATTGGTGGGCGCTGGCCAATCTAAGATAGCATCGACCTTTTTGCGATCCATCTTGATCCCGTCTTGTCCTACGACCATCCCCAAATAGTCAACTTCTTTCTTAAAGAAGTGGCACTTCTCTGATTTGGCGAAGAGGTCATTTTCCTCTAGACGCTTTAATACTTTCTTGACGATTTCCGCATGCTCCCGTTCGTCATCTGTTTTTGTGAAGATCATGACGTCATCGATATAAACTACTACGACGTCTTCCATATCTGTGAATAACTCATTCATCATAGTTTGGAAGGTGGCTGGAGAGTTGCACAATCCAAAGAACATGACCAAAGGTTCGAAGGTCCCTTTATGCGTGACGAAGGCCGCTTTCCATTCATCACCTTCTTTGATGCGTACATTGTTGTATCCCCATCTGAGATCCAACGTGGTAAATAGCTTAGCTTCTTTTAGTCGATCTACGAGTTGCGAAATGAGAGGGAGGGGATAATTATTTCGTACTGTCTGTGAGTTTAGATAGCGATAATCTTGAACCATGCGTTTTCGTCCATCTTTCTTTGGTACAAAGAAGACTGGTGACGTTTCAGGAGATTTAGAAGGCCTAATGTACCCTTTTGATGATTGATCTTCTAGCCAATCTGATACTTCCTTCTGTTCATCTATGCTCAGGGGTATGAGTCTTCCTTTCTTCGGCTGAAAGTCTTCTTTAAGATCTATGGCATGATCCCAAGATTTTCGTGTGGGCATTCTAGTTGATGCCTTTTCTTCAAATACTTTAAGATGCTCGTGGTAGCACTCTGGCACGAGTTCTGCAGCGGACTTCTTTTGATCCATGAGAGATTTAAGCTTCTCATCCACTGCTTGCCCTATTCTAATGTTTCGTTCCTGTTTTTCATTTTGTTCCTTTTCCAATGTTTTTATCTTTTCATAGACTTTGTATTGAGCCTCCTGCTCTTCTTTCTCTAAGAGCCTAAGATAGACGCTTTTGTCTCTAAGCTCCCAACATTCTCTTCCGCAACTTCTTAATTTAATTTCCCCAGTTTTCCAATTGACATCTGGGTTATGTTTCTTTAACCAAGAATAGCCGATCACCATCTGGTTCTTTCCTAGACTAGTGACTTCTGCTTCGACTATCTCTCGATGTCCTTTGTAATCCAGCAAGAGGGATGCGACGTGCGTGATCTTGCCTGCTTCGTTCTGCGTACCATCCACATTGTAGACAGTGAGAGGTTGTGCGAGTTGTCTAAGAGGGAGTGCGTGTCGCATAGCAAATACGTTATCTACAAAGACGCAGTTTGCGCCTGAGTTCAGGAGTGCTGATACAGAAATAAAATTTTGATCAGTGTTTTTGAGTTTTACCTTTATCTTCATTTTTAGTTCGTTATCGAGTTTTAATGATCTGCAAAAGATTCCTTCGTCTGGGATTTGATCTGCAGGGGAGATCGAAGGGTTAGCTTTCTTTGAAGAGGAATCAAGCACCGGTGTGACGCCCCGGCCAAGCCTCTGAGAGGACTCCTCTATCGGCAAAGAAGAAGATAAAATAGTAGAAGGTGCTGCTTCCGTATCGTAAACGTGTAGACTAGAGAAACGATTGTCCGTTGGAAAATGTACCTGCTTTCGCTTACCTTGGCTTAGATCAGGCCCAGTTCCTGTATCTAAGCTCTTCCTTTTCCCGATTTCTTATTCTCGGTATCTTCGACGTCCCTGAAGAACGCCCTTGCTTCTTCGAATGACATGCCCCTTATTGCTGCCGTGGGGTCACGTCCTTTTCCCTTTTCGGCTTGTGTGCTGGGCGTATAGATGTGTTCGGTGCTTTTAGCGTCATCTGAGGACGTATTCCTTATCTGTCTGCGTCGACAGTCTTTCTTATGGCCATTAGACCACCCACAAAGGTCACATTTTGTGGAAGGTTTCTTGCATTGCTTTGTGAAGTGGCCAGCTTCTCCGCAATTATAACAGGATTTGGCTCCTTTCTGAGCCGCACTGATATCCATAGCATTTGGATCTTTTGGCTTGGATCCAAATCTGAATTGTGTACGCCCCCTTATAAGATCTAGGGCTTCTAAGCGGTTTTCTACTTCTCGTAACGTTGTCATCATTTTGTTTACTGTGTTCTTTCTTAGATTGTTTTTCCATATATAGTCCATGAGGTATCGTTTAGTGTTTTGTTCTAGAAGGTATACCCCATGTGGGTCTCCTAATTCGGCCTTTTCAAATTCTGTGTACCACTTGACAAGGAAGTCATCAATTGGTTGATTCGGCCCTTGTTTCATTTCGTTGATTTTCTTCGTGGCTCTGTCTTTGATGTTGCTACCCCTGAAGAGGCTTCTTAGTTCGCCCTCCAGATCTTGCCAGCCGTACCCTTCGTTTGAGTACATTCGTTGTAGTCTTAGTTGTGCAAAAGGTCCTGCTTTCGCTCCTTTTAATCTGGAGAGTACCGCTAGGATTGCCTCTCCTGATTTGGGTTGTATAGCGTGCTTATTTACTTCGATCCAGGCTTGAATCTTTGTCCACCATTCATCAAACTTTGCGAAGGATCCATCGTAATCTCCTGGATCTGCAAAGATTTCTACTTTTCTAGATGATGCGTATGTGGGTCTTTCTTCTCTTTCTTTTCCTGATCCACTTGGTGTTGGTTGTCTAGTTGGTGGTTTCGGTGGTGCTTGTGGGGTGAGCGTTCGTATCATTTGTTCTATGCAATCTATCGCGTTGTTTAGCCTGGTTATTTCGTTTGTGAGGTGTTCATATCTCTGATCTTGTGTTTGGGCGAATTGCCCAATGGCTTGCAGGTTATCTCCTGCTGGGTCTGCGAAAATGGTAAGGAGATCTTGTGCGGTGGTAGGGATAAAAGACATTGTGATTGCGAAGGGATGAGGGTAACTAGTATTTGTACGATTTCCTTTGCTGTACTCTTAGCTGTACTCGACTGTAACGATCGTTTCTTCTGATTGTTTGTGGATACTCGCGACGCTGTCTCTTCATGCGAGGGGCTATGTCTCTGTCTTCTTCTTCTAGCTCTGAGGCTTCTCTGTATCGCCTTCGGGCTATGCTCGCTTCTCTTTCAAACTGTTGCGCTCCTAGGGTTGCTTCTAGGCGCACGTTTCTTCGGGCTGTTGGCCACGCGTAGGGATCTGGTTCTTCGTTCCTGATGACGTCAGGGATAGGGGTTGTGAGGTGGCGAAGCGAGGCGTTGTCTGTGATAGGGCTTAGGGTTTGTGACGAGGGTGTAGGGTCCCAATAGTATGTGTGACCCGTAAATCTTAGATCGGTGGTGATAACGTCGACGTCTGCTCCGTTACCAAAGCTTCTGGGTTGGAGGTCTTGTTCTAGCAATCTCCAAAACTCTTCTTCGCTGGCTGCAACGTTTGGCCAGTCGTTTGGGTCGACTTCACTCCTTGTGCTCGCTGTTGCTAGCAAGTGCTCCCTGCTTTCTACTTTAACTACTACTGGTTCTCCTGCGGCTACTGGAACGTCTACGAGTTCCCAAGGTTGCCTTGCGTTCACACAAGGAACGTAGGCGAGGAAAGGGAGTAAGGA
>JBBPTX010000958.1:0-13963 GCA_038094595.1 Pulveroboletus aff. annulatus | reverse complement strand
GACTTAGACACTGTGCTAGACACAGGGGATCTACGGGCCCTTCTAGATCAATGGGCTTCACTTTCACTCCTTCACATTCGTCCCATTGATCACACACACGTATTTAATACATCGTGATCATCACAGACCTCACATCAGTCACCTCATCACTGTGATGTGATCCCTTATCTTTAATTACCATTGACATCTTCCATTCTACCCATCCGTAGCAGATCAACGGCTGGTAACCTCATGTACTTATTAATCTCCGTCACAGGCCGACTCCTCATGTCGATCATGTTGGGCCTAGGGGATGGACTTTTGTAGATACGTATCTAGATCGATACACAACATGTATCTACACATAGAACAGTATATAAAGCGAGACTGGACGGAGCTCAGTCTCCAGTCTAGTTCTCTTGTCCTCTGCCTACAAAGCACCTCTAAGATAGTATTCCTCCCACTCGACGTTTAAGGATAGTGATTGCCTGCAAAGAACTTGTAGTCGCAACACATGGCTGTGTTACAGACCGGCGTTTTCCTTGTTCCTCTCGAACACCGCCGTTCACAACAGTTCACATGCCTTGTGCTCCCCTTCGCGCGTATCTATGGATCTTACCAGATAAGATCTGCATCTCTATGCTGTACAGACACACGGTATACACGTTTCTTTAATTACCGTCTCTCCCACAGTAATGTCCACGTGTTCCATTCCTTCATACATGCGTACGCCTCACTCCTTTAATTACCACGTGCTCTGGACTCTTATCTCTTATCACTGACATCATGCCCTCTACCCTGATGCTTCTATTCCCATGACGTCACGTTCCATATATAGTAGTTATAGCCACAGCTATAGAGTATATAAGAGCTGAGCCCTGTACCGTATACTCTCCAGTTTAATTCACTTTGATCTCCTCGCCCAAGTACCAGCTTGAGTAAATCCTTGGTGAACCCACTCTCACCCTAGCTAACCGCTAGTCACTCCTTGCTCTCCCCGCAAGTCCCTTTATTGTTGTTGTTGTTCTTCCATTCGCCTTCCCCCACTACTGTCTCACAATGTATTTGGGTTGTTTTAGGCTGTAGTTCATAGTTTGTAACTTGTTAGTCATCAGTTGCTGGTTCACTGCTGAACTAAAAGAATTCCTTCATGCCATAGTCAGTGGTTTACAAATTTGAGGGGTGGCCAGTGTCCAGTTCACAATATTCACCAAATTTGGATTAATTTTTTGCAGCAGGGAGTGTGATGCTCTGACATTCCATAAACTTGACATCATGAGAAACATATGTTAGCTAGTCTAGAATTGAGTAAACTGGAATAGAATATTCAAAGTAGAAAATTCTCAACATATGATAGTAGTGCAACGTATGGTTGCAACATCCATTGGACATTGAAGCATAGCCCCCCCTGATTTGTCAGTCAGGCCTTAGATGAACATAACACAAATGCTTGACCAAGGTTTGGGATGCCATATCATGCAAACCTTTCTTGCTTGACATATTATATATAGGGTAAAAATGGTCTCATACACACTTCATCAGTGTCTTTGATATGACTTATATGTGTCCCTTCCACATAATCCATCAATTGTCATCTCTTGTGACTGCCTAATTTGGGTGTGTACCTTAGTGGGAATATGTAACAGCAATGGTGACACACAGGTGCCCAACTTGGAAGTCCTGTCACTTCGCACAGCCTAGAACGGCAACAAACAAGGCAGGTGGCCATTGGCTAGCACAGTGGTTCTCACGGGCGGAGAAATACCCAACGCTCGTTGCTTGCCATTCCATCCGCTGCAGGAAAATGCCTCCGAAGAAACAGACCCAACCCAAGTCAACTATCAGTGATAGGGGAACCAAGGTGTGCAAAATTCCTTTTCTTCCCACAGTTTGGGGTATAACATTCGAACAGCAAACGAAAAGGGTCAAGGACACGCTATCGCTGGACGCGACAGATGACGCGACAAGTGGATCAGTCGACGACAAAGTCAAACTCAATGAGAGGATGGCTATAGCGATCAAGTCGGCCATAATTGGATACGGTCGGTTTGATTTCGTCAGAAACGGCGACCAAATTCGTTGGCGCCAGTGGAACGACCGTCAAGTAAATCACAGTAAGGCAATGCTGATGCGGAACTCATTCCTGCTGAATGGGATGGACCGGTTCAACTCAAGCCACGCCATCCCACTTGTCGTGAATGCGAAGGAGGTCGTTCCGGATACATTCACGATGAATCCAGTACATGTTCGGGAGGAACTTCCCGTCGTATGTTTTGAGGGTTCTGCGGCAGGTCCGAATGGGGTCAAGGCCGCCGGTGGCCAACATCGAGTTGCAGCAATGAAACTCTGGATGGAAGTCCAGCAAACGCGTAAGAAGGAACTCGAAAACGAAATTTCCAGAATCAAAAACCGCAGCATGGACGCAGTAGATGCAGACGTCGATGTGCGTGCTTTCAACGAGCGACTCAGGCCACAACTCCAGTCAATATCGAGCCTATTGGCTTGTGGCGGGGAGTGGATCGTCGTTTTATTTGACGAAGGTAGGTTTAGTCTCGCCACCTCATTCTTTTGATGCTGACCCAATTACTCAAGACAAGCTTGATAGTCCACTTCTCCATCGTTTGGCTCGTAATGAGACGAACTTCACATATGTCGAGTCTGGCGAGGAAGGCTTGGTTCAGCGCTACAAAGAGGCAATCGCAGAAGGACGCACGTGGGTCGACATTGCCCGATCGAAACTGGACTTCGATCAAGGCAACGCAGCAAAACATTACGATATTCTCTCTCAGCAGCACGGATTTGAGTTGGTTCAGCTTTTAACATCGGCATACGAGCACTATTTGCCATCGAAGCTTTTATCTCTCGCTAGGTTTCACAACGTGGTCCATGCACCTTCTGCAGGGGTGAGTGTGTATCGGACTGTACATTTTTGTTTTCGGGTGCAATTACTGACTACTCCGTTCGAACAGATCCTTGGTCACGTATGCAGACGCATGGAAGAGAAACTTCAGCGCTGCTTCAATGTCGTTGACTTCTCTTGGGATGACTGGAGGAAGCTTTCGAAAAAACCTGCACCAGACAGACTGGAACGGGTTTACGGATCGCTTGCTGAAGCCACTCCCATTCCATCCGCCATACTTCGGTCGATTCGCGAGGTCATTGACGACTCCTTTCAAACCCATCTTGGCTCACTCGAGGTCTTTGCTCTCCCGGATGGCGAATGGTCAAAGGCTTGGGAGTCGTACAAGTACGTACTGCCTAATGCGGTGAACGCAGCGGTCGACGAGATTATCAAAGATGGCCTAGCCACCAGCCTGGCCCCCGATGTGCTTATAGCCATCAAAACTTGCGCGGCGAAGATGGCAATCCTCCTCAACACGGCGAATGTCCAGGATGAGCTGGAATATTACGTTTACTTCCCCTTTATGAGTCGGTCTGTACTAGAACGATTGGAACGGCACCTTCGCGGCATTGAGAAAACCGTTCTGGAGGTATGCTCTTGATGTTTTTTGCACCTTTTACTGATCTCGCTCATTAGATCTCCAGTTGGTTTTCCCCGTTCGCATATATGGTCAAGGCTCACGGGAACCACTGGAATGCACGTTCTGCGTCAGCCGAAATGATGAGAGCCGTGATGGGCCACCCATCGTTTGCGTCCCTAGAGCGTATCAGAGCATTGGATGCAGTAGGTTCGAAACGCTGTTCTCAACAATATGAGCTGATGAAACTATAGATTATATGCATGTTCTTCGATGAATACTCTGCTTTCTTACGCCTAGAATCCGACTTGACACTTTCAGATATTCCCGTTCGGCCGGCTGACAACAAAGCTCTTCAGTCATACTTTACAGCTCCGAAGATCAACGATAATTCAGAACAGCCCATTTCAAAGGACGTGGAAGGAGATACGGGGTCTTCGAAACATTCAGACGCCATTACCTTACCCGACAAAGGCCACCGCAGTGTTGATAACGCAAATGGGAACACGACGCGTACACCTGGACGACGGAAAGAGATGATAGATGAGAAGCTAGCTGTTGAGGACTTTTCTCGGGAGCTACCCATCGCTGTATCATGCATTAACGGCGGGGCGAAGGTTAGAAACGTCGAAACCCCGGTGCCTCCTATGAACGAGACTTGGGTGCGTTTGTCAAAAGTGAAAGGTGACACTACACAACAGTCATTTCGGGGATCAAGACTGATTGATCACCACACGTATGAGTGGGGCAGAGAAATTGGACCATCACGCCATCGTTTTGCGACTACGCTTGCGCAACTTTGCATTCTTGAGCAGGCGATGGTCGATACATATCGTCGTGCGCTCCTTCATTCCAGGGACAGCGCTGCCGCCTTTATCCGACTTCGTATTGAAGAGACAACGCAACCTTATCTCGCAAGACCAGCAAAGATCCCTCGCCAAAGTACCTCGACGGAAAAGGGGTCGCAACAGAAGTTTGTATGGGCTGACGGACTTTCCTATGACGCGGACGCTGCACGAAAAGCAGCCTTTGACATTAAAAGCGAGCTGGAAGCATCTCGAACAAAGGCATTGCGAGAACAACAACAACAAGAGGCTCGGAAGATAATTGGCATAATCGAGAATTCGCGAATTGCGTGGGCCGGTGATACGGTTGTGCAAGAGACTTCTGCTGAGCGACCGGTTGTTCGCCCTCAAATTCAAAATCTCATCGAACAACTAGCAAAGGCAAGTTCTTGCGAAAATTCCCCGTGATAATCATTTGACTCATTGGTGGCATTGCATGCCGACAGGCGTTGTCCATCAATGCTTACATCCAACGCACGTCCAATATCGAAACTGTCTTCGATGCTGACATGGACATTCCGGAGAAAGAGCACCTGGACGTTTACCTCCCTTACTCGGGCATTAAGGCTACGGCCTCTGAGTCTCAGGGGACGCCAGAGCCCCAAGGGGCATCTCGTCTTCCTCCACGAACACGAGAAACGATGCTGTCAATGAACGGGATAGAAGCCCTTCGACAGTGTGACTTTGAAGCCGCGGCCAGTTCTGGGTTTTTGGAATCTGAACAAGGTGAGCACCGTTATAAATGGTGGATGATCTTGATCATGTCTGCCCTGCCTTAGGTCTCCGAGGCAAAGAGCAAGACGGAGAAAACGTTAGGGGCAACGAAATTGAAGAGGCGGAACGGGGTATGAAAACAGAAAACAAATACTCTCGCTGCTCACGTTCATGTAGAATGTTGTCCATTCAATCAATCAACATCAAACTCTCGGTCTGCCATCGTCGAACCACCGCGTTCCGACCCTATCCTCTCCTCCCCGACGACGGAAGCTACAGCAATAGCCATCCCCGATTTTGGTGAGTGATTTTCAATCCGAACCTGTCACTGACGTATTGGGAAAGATGTGCGAGACGAGCCTACCCCGACCGGTGCAGTTGGTCATAAGCCATCCATGACTGGTCGCAGACGCAAGCATTCTGACAAGGCAAGTACACTTATCGAAAATCCAGAGGAGTCTAGTAGGCCAACCAGTGGGTACTTGGTGGTTGTCTGTCGAAATACCGTTCCTGATGCCCTTTGCAGAGCGTCAAAAATCTGCGGAATCGCGAGATGTTCAAACGGAAAATGGCCCAGAAGTTGCCGAGAGGGTCCCCATCCGAGATATAAGCCAACGACGTATTCCAGCGCTGCGATGTGACAACGACGGACGAAAGAAAGTTGATCCCCGAGCGTTGTCCTGAGTCTGTCCAAATTCTGGCTGCTCAGGTTTCTATTCAGATAATGTGTATTCCTGGACCCAGGTTTTCACTCGTAGAATAGGTGTGGGAAACCTTTGAAGTGTCATCCGAGATGTCAGAAAATCAGGTGATGCCTGCCAAATAGGGTATTTGGCTTATGTAAGCGTCAGGCTTTGCTGGTGGGCGTTGCAACGCTGGAAGCTCCAATTGTAAAATCCCATTCACTTGACCTGCAACCGTGTCTTTGCGGATGATCTCACCGAAGTGGCCAATTACGCCTCCTGACTCAGATACCTCTTCTGAAGATGAAACGGTGTCGCGACGGGCGCTTGTACAAGTACCACATATCTATCAGGACACGAGCGATGAGGAATTGTATAGTAACACCCTCAAAGCTAGTGACACCAAGGACTGTGGATTTTTACCTAAACCGCGGGATTCAAAACCAGGGGCCACTAATTGGAGAGGCAAAGATTCAGACGACTCGGGAAGACGGGCGATAGGTTCGTTGCTCTTCCCACACCATTACTATATAACACTCACCTTACACTGATACCTCTGCAGACAACGTCCTCGAATTACTGCAACACCCTAGCGAAGGAATCCAGGCCAGTAACTACTCCACCAATGTAGCAGCCGAATCTCACGATATTCACTAGGTTCACCCGCTTGCACAAAACGACTACACGGCTATCCTATTCAACCTCTCCGGTTCTCAATGTTCCACCGCCAAGTGAGATGTAATGTGAATGATCTGTACCGATAAGCTTATTCACCCACAGACACTGGTTTAATCCGAAGGCACAAGAGATTGTAATCATGGGACCACCTCGTAGAACACACGAAAAACCTGGCCAGGCATTCGCTGCCCAAACTACATTTGATATGCAATTGCGCTACTCAGATGATCCCGAAAACCTCCAGATACTTGCCCTCCCGAACTGCAGGATCAGGAACATTGGCGTACCAGACTTCCAGCTCGACATCACCAGGGAAGGCCGATCGACGGTCTTTTGGGTTGGTGAGGTTGGGTTTAGCTCGACGATGGTACAAATGCGGGGGAAACTCCTGGATCTTGTCGATGATGCCACTGATCTCCTCTTCTTCATTGATATCCACGAGCAATCGAAGTACACCGAACCCGATAACTCTTCTCCTGATGCCATAGCGCTTCGCTCCCGGGGTTATCTCAAGGCGGATGCGTTCAGTGCTGACTATATCCCTTCCTTTCTTCCTGTCAAGCTCCACGGCTTCCAATGGGTATCTTTGAAAGCAGTCCAGTTTCACGCGTGCATCCGCAAAAACGGAGTTTTTAACTTCGATGAAGATGACCCTCTCTTCACTGCAACTGGGGTGAGTGTATACCTGTCATGATGACCATTATAAGTTTTTAATGGCTACTGTAGACCATTCATCCGGAGACGGATATGGTGCATGTTGACAAGGTGCTGCAGCACGCAAGGATTCGCTTGCATCGTTATGTTACTGGACGTGCGCCGGATGCTGAAGTCCCGGTTCTTGATGAATCATTGGGATCCTATCCGTATAAGTGGAATCAAGTGCGCGTTGCGCTGAAGAATTCACTCATTGGCACCGCATATGAACGATACACAGATTGGTATGAACGCAAGGCGAAGAAACGCAAAAATCAGGCCGACCACTCCGCCGTTGTACGAGGTAGCAACCTCCCAGCTCTCTGACATTATGCTTACTTCGATTCCCCATCAGATGCAGCCGAACTGGAGGTGGTCCCTCTGCGAGATACCTTTGTGTCAAGTCCGGCTTTGCCCGCAGCTCTAATATGTAGTTCAGGGAAACGTCCAAAGACGCACGGAGATGGAGTCAGGAAGGACCCGCTTTAGCCGTTTTGTATAGCATGGTAAACTATGTATGGCATGGTAAACCCCCAAAAAATCCGAAATACATAAATGCTGTGCGCGCGACTTTCTGCGCGATATTTTGACTACGGCTGCGCGATATTGACTATGACTGCGCGATAAGTTGCGCGATATTTCGACTACGGTTGTACGATACTTAAGTAGTGATACAAACGAATGTCAGAAGTACAGCTAGATGCTCTCCAACAGCGCTCTCGCAGACTGGCCGTACGCTTGATCGTGCCCTTGTGACGAGTGGATGGAGCACGCATGGACTTGACGGTTTGCTGTGGAGAACTGGCTGATCTAGCCCTTCCCACCATCCGAAGAGCTGGCGAGAGTACCAGGGGTTCAGGGCATCGAGATCGTGCCCCAAAAGTCCCTTGAGTAACTTCAGGATACAACGTTCCAAGACTTCGAGTCAAGTTCTGGAGAGTCAGCGCAATGTGAATTGGGTTATCCATGATCGGAGGTCCCAGCGTAAAAATGCTATTAAGTCGCTGACAGGGATGTTAAATGCAGCAATTTAAGGAGAATGCGACGATTCCTAACCTCATTCACAGCATTTCCCAAGGAAAGCACGTCTTCGGAAATGTTCCGTATTTCTTCTACATGCCTGCGGCCAGTCAGAACTACTAACCAGTTGTACAGCTCGGCCACCTTGAATGGCGCAGGTTTATGCTGTAACATTCTTATGTCAACATGGACGAGATAGATGAACAGCAGACTTGCCTTCTGGTATCCGTCTTGTACGATGTTATTCAATATTCTGAGAGTGGTAGCATCTTGCCCGACAGCCCAAGTCGGTTGAGATCGCTGCTAATAATACGGTGAAACCAACGTACCTATATTTGCATACGGACTCTTCTTTCGGCCTCCGAGTAGCTCAATGTCACCGCTGTCGAAGAAAGAATACCCCGCTGTCCCATACTGATTAGTTGACACTCAGAAATCGCAAGGCGCAACCCACTCATCGTGTCCTCGTGCTCGTCGCTCTCACCGTCGTCCGAATCCGGGCCGTTCTGTCCATTGATCGGTCGCCCCGTCTTGGAATCACGCAACACGCCCGAGTGGTCGACAAACGGCACAGGTCGTTCGTTGGCGGACAGGTAAAGTTGTACAAGGATACGCTGCATGTCCAATAGGTAACTCTGCAGCGTATCCAGGTACCGCCTTGTCTGGAGATGCTTGGACGACGCCACGCTGCGGATACCTCATCAAATTCGAGATCGCGCACAGGATCGGAATCGTACGCACATGCTGATGCCGTTCTCCTTGACAATGTATCCGATACCGTATCCGTCTGCAGCAACGGGTCCGAATCCGAACAGGCGCAGCGCCAGATTGCCACAGTTTGACGTCGACAAGATAGACGTCCTGAGCAAGTTCCAGCCAGGGTCCGCAAAGATCGACGGTAACGATCCTGCCTGAGTGGGCGCTGAGGTACACAGGGGGTCGTTGAGGAGAGGTTCGAGGTTGCCGCTCAGCTGCATTTGGTAGAGGCAGTACAGAGCGTAGAGGTGTCTAACACGAGGGTGAGTTTCGTGAGTCGAGCATTGTCCGATTCAACTAACCTGTCTTGGCCGAGGCCATGGCTGCATTCTCTCGTCAGGGAAACGTGGCGTTCACAAGCCTTGCGTAGTGTAGCGACTTTCCGGTCATTAGAGGCTTCCGAAAAGAAGGTCTGAAAAAGTGGTGTGAATGAGTAAGACGTTTGCAGCAACAAAACAAACGCGGGAGCCCACCTTTGTAAACTCTACGCTCTCCGGCTGAACGGTGCGAATGGCTTCGGTGCGTCCGTGCAGAAACCCTTTCGTCATCGCAGGTTCATAGGTACATTCAGTCCTCCCTATTAATTACGATCAGATTAGTCTATCGATACGACTGAGATATTAGTTACCATAAAGCCCGAAGTGCGCTGCTTGAAACACCATTTGGACGAACGCGTCCGGGCTAAATCCGTGACTTGTAATAAAGTTCTTACCGTACCCTTTAAACTCCAGCGCCTGACAGTCATTTTGACAGATCAAGTCGCTGAGCCTCGTTTCGGCAAACCGAATCCCGACGCGGATCTGAGGCGTCAGCGTCCAGATAAGCTTGACCGGACTGGTGTCGTACTTGTCCAGGGCAGAGCCGGCGCTCGAGTTCGATAACCCATGTCCGTGTCCTCCCGGGTTCGCCTTGGGTGGTTTGTAAGATCTTGAATGAGGTGAGAGAGGCGCGTGGAGGAGAGTGGGCGCAGAAGGATTGATGGAGCATGCCAGGAGCATTAACCCCTCTGTAAATACATCGGCTGCGAATCTGATAGCGTAGTGAACACAGAAGGAGGGTAAGGGTAATAAACCCAGTAGGCGCGTACCTGAGGACCATGTGGCCATCCACCCCGGTGTGTTCAAAGTAGATTCCGGCGGCACCGTCCGCGTCTAAAGCTGTTCTCAAGTGATCAGCCGTCGACCTACATGAAGGTCCATGGACGAACCTTGTCGTACCACCGGTTGGTACACGTCCCCGCCTGAACCCCCTCACGAAGATCGTAAGTTCCACATAGAAAGTTGGCGCAGAGCGCCGCCAAGTCTTCACCGTTCCCGTTTCAAAAGACGGTGCGTTGATTCTCGGCGCCTTCGCGGGCAGGCGCAGCATCGTCGAGACAGACGACAAAGAGGGCGTCATCGACGAGTCGCAAGCAAACGGCGTTGGTCCGATCTTCCGCAAGCGCCTGGCGCAATCGAGACCACGTTTTGCGGTTTTCAGTTGTGAGCACGTCAATAGAGGCACGAGCGACCTGAACATCGGTCAGAACGAGCCGAGGACAAATATATGAGTAACAGACAAACCTCGGTAATCAGTGTCTTGTCCGCATCCTGGGCGATGGCCTGGAGGTCCCGCAGGACCTTGTGTTCTGTCAACAGAGGCCGGTTCTCCAGATAGTGAAGAAGCCCAGAGTGTACGGCACGACGACAAAATAAAAGACATGGTACTGACATGCGGTGGACACGTGATTGATAGATGATAGCGCAGGCAGTCTCGCACCAAAGACGCATCGCATCACGAGATCATTTCTTGAATTGCAACGTTGACGACGATGGGCATTGACGGTTTGTCCTCGCCACCAGTGCCGAGGTCGTCGTTGCCGCCGAGCAGTGCACCAAATCCAACCGCATCGTTGGAGTAGGGAGACGGAGGAGCCGGGCCGAGACCAGAGCGGCTTAGTCAGCATAGCGCGGGACAGATATCTCCCTTGTTTTTGCAATGACGGACTGGCGCAACGGTATGGGCAGGCACTTGAAAAAATTTTTAGAGGGAGCGGCTTGCAGCATCGTAATGGGAAGAGCTCCTCATTTCCTTCGGAGACGGCTGCTGTCGCCATGCCAGTAGCACATTCAGAACAGAGGTAATGACCACACGGTGCGTGGAAGCGAGTTCTAGCGCTGAAGGTATCTTGGCAGACGATGCAGTCGATGGAATCGACACTGAAACACAACTATCAGGCATCTTCGTTAAAGTGAGTACCTAATAATCCCTACCTCTTTCTTATCGATAGTTTCGCCAGCGGGGAAAAAAGTCTAGAAAGAGTAGAGCGCGCAGAGGGTCTCATCCTGGGCTGTGTGGAGGACGGATCGTCGATGCTACGAGACCTGTAAAATTATATTTGAATTAATCTGCCGCCAAGAATGGGGCAACCTACTCGGCAGATTGGCACATATTGTGCAGAGAGTTGGGATGGTTACAATGCCCACATCTTGCTCAGGTGTATGTTGCATCGTCGCAATGTCTCTCGTCGCGTACACAAGCAAGTCACAGCGGGTGGTTCGAATAGTTGTCACTTGCACACAGGCTGGTGACAATGGGATAACAAGCTTCCATTAGGAACTTGGATGCGGTCGTCGATTATGAAGAAACCATTGAGACGGAGAATAAAATAATAAAGGGCGTAGAAACCTACACGCAATAGAAACATGTCTGGCAATGCATCAGGCGGTGAACACCTGACTGTGGCGTAGTACATGTGTACCGGGCGTGCCAGTTCACCCGAGCCGAGGCGGCGGCCCGGAGTCGGAGTGGTTTTCTGAGCTCAAAATAAGGGAGTCGGCGATCGAACTTCCACCGCTTTGCTCAGTTGCTGTGATTAGTACGTTTCTCACTCCTATAGTAAGTGATTGACTGCGGTTGTACGAGCTACGTGCTACAGATATGTCACAGGACCTTTTTGCCGTCATCGGTGCCCGGAGGGTCATGTCTTCACAGACCATGGGCGGGCGTACTCGCGGGGTCTTCATTTTGCCATCACGAGGAAGGTGGGCCAGCCATTTGTGTGGTTTAGGGTATCAGGTTGGAAACATGGGCAGATAGCATGCACGCACAGCCCTTTGTAGTCACCGCTGGCAGGTCAACTATTTTATACAGAGCTGGGTCCATTACAGTGACGTTCAAACGTTCAAGCCCAGGTTATTTGACCTTGACACCGATAGCATCCGTTCTCTCCACTACAGAAATTCAGCCACGATGATTCGTCCATTTACTTTTGACGAAGACCTGGACCAGATCTGGGCACAATGTCGTGACCTTGCAGTTTCACACCACCTGGCTACAAACTGCGCTGCGACGCTTGTCAAGCCATGGCATCTCGCGCTCCTACTCCTCTTTGGCGACCTTTCCAAAGAGTCCGATCGTAGATTGTACACTGACCAAGCCTTACTGTCAGTCAGTCAAACTCTTGAGTTGCCACTCTTCTGGGCTGCAATTTCTCAGGTGTCCACCACTCACGGCCGACTTGACGAACACCTTTCAAACTCACTGGGAAAGGTGAACGATACGCGGTATCTGCAACAGCTCATTGGCCAAGCGTTCTGGAAGAAGATAGAGGAAGAGTCCACTATTGCAGAGCCAGCGGCGCAGAGTGGAGATGAGCTGGTGAATCAACTTTCATTCTTCAGAAGGGACAGATACTAATGCATTGCGTCCGACCATAAGGATCTTGTCCTTAGCTATGCCACGAAGAGTACAGAAGCCATCTTGATGCACACAAGGACACTATCGGATGAATATGTTCGTGACCTCTACCCAGTGCCAAGCATGGGATGTGGATGATCTTACATTTTTGAAGGGTAGTAGCTATATTGCACCACAACACGTGTTGCTTGCACTGCTTCGAGACGAGGCTCTTGTAATGATTTTAAGCCGATGGAGGACCCTGCAGAGCTCCCTGATGCTGTACGCAAGCTCCGCCCGATGAGGGTTCCGGACTACAAGAAGCCCCCATTATTTCCTTTCCTGAAGGAGTATGTTCATACAGCATTTTCCTCTGCCCTGCTGACTCCTTTTTGTAGATGGGCTATTGATCTCACACAAACTATTCTCGACAAGAAAAAGAATTCGGAACCAATCGATCTCGTAATCGGCAGGGTGCGTATTATTTATGTTTCCTCGAATAGGATGAAGTCATGAGCATGTCTACAGACTGTAGAATTGAGGCGTTTGATTTCGATTCTCTCCAAGTAGTAAGTTTCAATTTTCTGTATGTGAATTCTCATAGCGCTAATCTTTTGTGAAGCAAGAAGAACAGCGCAATCCTTCTTGGTATGAATGTGGAATAATGACCATTTATTTGTTGATACAATGGCATTATTAGGAGATCCAGGAGTTGGGAAGACTGCGATCGCTGAGGCGTTGGCACACCGAATTGTCAACTCAGAAGTCCCAGAATCGGTGGTTGCTCGGGTGTTTAGCTTGGATCTTACATCGATACTCGCCACTACGCAATGCAAATCGGCTTATGAACAGGTTTGTACCTCTCGTTCTGTCCGTCTTTTCTTTCAACACAATGCACCTCCGCGGATAGATAATAACAGATATCTTGAAAGGTATTGACTCCACTTTTTTTTTTCCCTTCAAACCGACCGTATAACAATCTTGCAGAGGTGGCGGATCACGAGATCAGGGGGGCTAGGGCTATCCTATTCTTCGATAATTTGGCCCAGGTCACTGTCGGCGGATACCAAGAAGATGGATCTGGCCTGTATGTCTTGTGTTACTACATTTGTCAGCCACTGACGGATGGTCATTAGGGATGCTGCCAGTATCATGAAGCAGTACTTTGCGCAAGGGACGCTACGGTGTGTCGGATGTTCGACCATGGAAGACTATAGAGATCACAGAAAAGGATGGTGCATTGGCACGCCACTTTTCACAGGTCCGTTGATTACGCACTCCAAGTCTGATGGCTCACACTGCGATAGGTTTTTATCTGTGAATCTCGACCAGATGAAACAACGGATGTTCTACGGGGGCTCAAACCCTCTTTTGAGTGTTTCCACAATGTTAGAATCACTGACGCCGGTTTCAGATCTGCGACAGGGATAGCTACTCAGTACTTCTCGCATAAAAGGTG
>JBBPTX010000957.1:0-13969 GCA_038094595.1 Pulveroboletus aff. annulatus | reverse complement strand
GTCGTAAAACGACATCCACTGTTGAGACAGCAAGTCTCTACCTTCATCATATCTTCAAGGGGAATTCCATGATGCTTGAAGATATGATGAAGGTAGAGACTTGCTGTCTCAACAGTGGATGTCGTTTTACGACAGGAGATAAGCACCACTTCCTTTGAGAAGCGATATACAGCTACTAAGATGCTGTCTGATCTGTTACTTTCTGGCAGATCGGTGATGAAATCGACAGATATGTTTTGCCAGGGTCCACTAGAGACTTCTAAGCGTTGTAATAAACCAGAACTGGGCTGGTTGGAAGGTTTCATTTGTGCGCATCAGTCGCAATGAGATACATAGTCTTTAATCTGAGCTGTGACGCCAGGCCACCAATAATGACATAAGACTAAATCAATAGTCTTTTCATTTCCAGGATGACCTACCATAGGTGAGTCATGACATAATTTAAGGGTCTTGATTCTTAAATCTTCGTTATCTCTGTTTTTGGCCGGAAGGTATAACCGGTTTCCTTCTTGGTAAAGAAGCCCGTTGGCTTCTTCACACACTTTGTGTTCTTTACATAACTTCTGTACTTCTGTCTCTGTCAAGAGACATGTTTGATTAAATATGTCTTGATGTAACTGTGCCTCTTCATCATAGATTGTGACTTTGGATGATGTTGTCCTTATCTGCTCCAGGGATATCATTGTTATGCCTTTGTTATCGTTTCCTATTCCTTGTGCATGATCTTCTCTTCTAGAGAGAGCGTCCGCCTTTGCATTGGACGACCCTGGTTTGTACACAAAGGTATAATTGAATCTGGATAGATATTGCGCCTATCTGGCTTGTCTCCTAGATAGATCTTGTGCTTTCATGAAATATTGAAGGTTTGCATGATTGTTCCATACTTCAAATGGGTGTTCTGTTCCTTCTAGATAATGACACCATTGTTCTAATGCTCTGATGATGCTCAACATTTCTTTATCTGCAATGGGATAGTTTCTTTCTTCGGGTGACATTGAGTGTGAGCTGAACACTACTGGATGCCATTTATCTTCTTTTAATATAGATAATACTGCTTCTGTTGCATAATCGGAGGCATCTGTTTCTAGACAAAACTGACAATCAATGTCTGGGTAGGTGAGAATAGATGCCATAGTAAATTGTTCTTTTAATTTGTCAAAAGCGTCTTGTTGTTGAAAGTCCCATTTCCATGGAACGTCTTTCTTTAGGAGGTTGTTCAGAGGTCTAGCAACTTGCACATATCCTTCAATGAAGCGACGATAGTAATTGGCAAGACCAAGAAAGCTTTGCACTCCTTTTATGTTGATAGATGCTGGCCAGTTTAAAATGGCATCAATCTTTTTGTGATCCATTTTGATCCTGTCTCATCCTACGACTATCCCCAAATAGTCGACTTCCTTTTTGAAGAAGTGACACTTCTCTGGCTTGGCAAAGAGATCTTTATCTTCTAGACGTTTTAATACTTTCTTAACAATTCCTATGTGCTCCTGTTCATTGTCTGTTTTGGTGAATATCATGATGTTGTCAATGTAAACTACCACGATGTCTTTCATATCTGCAAATAATTTGTTCATCATGGTTTGGAATGTGGCTAGGGAATTGCACAATCCAAAGAACATGACCAGAGGTTTGAAAGTTCCCTTATGTGTGACGAAGGCTGCTTTCCATTCATCACCCTCCTTGATGCGTACGTTGTTATATCCCCATCTGAGATCCAACATAGTGAATAACTTAGCCCCTTTTAATCGATCCACGAGTTGTGAAATGAGGGGTAGTGGATAGTTATTTCGCACTGTCTGCGAGTTGAGATAGCGATAGTCTTGCACCATGCGTTTTCGTCCATCTTTCTTTGGCATAAAGAAGACTGGTGATGTTTGAGGAGATTTAGAGGGTCTGATGTATCCTTTGAACGACTGATCTCCTAGCCAGTCCGATACTTCCTTTTGTTCATCTGCACTCAGGGGTATTAACCTTCCTTTTTTTGGCTGGAAATCCTCTTTTAGATCTATTGCTTGATCCCAAGATTTTCGTGTGGGCATTCTGGTTGATGCCTTTTCCTTGAACACTTTTAAATGCTTGTGATAGTATTCTGGCACTAGTTCTGCAGTGGATTTCTTTTGATCCATAAGAGTTTTAAGCTTCTCGTCCACTGCTTGCCCTATTCTGATATTTCGTTCCCTTTTTTCGTTTTGTTCTTTTTCTAGTGTTTTTATTGTTTCGTATACTTTATATTGAGCTTCTTGCTCTTCCTTTTCTAACATCCTGAGATAGACGCTTTTATCTCTAAGCTCCCAACATTCTTTTCTGCAACTTCTTAGCTTAATTTTCCCAGTCTTCCAGTTAATGTATGGGTTATGCTTCTTTAACCAAGAGTAGCCAATTACCATTTGGTTCTTTCCTAAGCTAGTTACTTCTGCTTCGACTATCTCTCGATGTCCTTTGTAATCTAGTAGAAGGGAGGCAACGTGTGTGATCTTGCCTGCTTCATTCTGTGTACCATCTACGTTATAGACAGTAAGGGGTTGTGTGAGTTGTGTGAGTGGGAGTGCATGTTGCATCACAAATACATTATCTACGAAGATGCAGTTTGCGCCTGAATCCAAGAGTGCTGATACTGAAATGAAATCTTGGTCAGTGTTTTTGGGTTTTACCTTTATTTTCATTTTTAGTTCATTATCAATTTTTAATGATCTGCAAAAGATTCCTTCTTTTGATCTGCAGGAGAGATCGAAGGATTAGCTTTCTTTAAAGAGGAATTAAGCAATGGCATGATACCCCAGCTGAGCCTTTAAGAGGACTCCTCTGTTGACAAAGAAGAAGATATAATAGTAGAGGGTGCTGCCTCCGTATCATAAACATGTAAACTAGAGAAACGATTGTCCGTTGAAAAGTGTACCTGCTTACTCTTACCTTCACCTAGATTAGACCCAGTTTCTAAATCTAGGCTCTGCCTTTTGCCGACTTCTTATTTTTGGCATCTTTGATGTCCCTGAAGAACGCCCTTGCTTCTTCGAATGACATGCCCCTTATGGCTGCTGTAGGGTCACGTCCTTTTTCTTTTCTGGCTTGTGTGCCAGGTGTGTAGATGTGTTCGGTGCTTTTAATGTCATCCGAAGACGTACTTCTTACCTGCCTGCGTCGGCAATCTTTCTTGTGTCCGTTAGACCATTCACAAAGATCACACTTGGTGGAAGGTTTCTTGCATTGTTTTGTGAAGTGGCCAGTTTCTCTACAGTTGTAACAGGACTTGGCTCCTTTCTGAGCTGCTGATATGTCCATTGCATTGGGATCTTTACTTGGTTTGGGCCCGAATCTGAATTGAGTTCTTCCCCTAATTAGATCTAGGCTTTCGAGGCAATGTCCTACATCTCTAAGTGTCTGCATTGTTTTGTTGACTGTTGTCTTTCTTAGATTGTTTTTCCAGACGTAGTCCATGATATATCTTTTTATGTTTTGTTCTAGGAGGTATACTCCATGTGGATCTCCTAGTTCCGCCTTTTTATATTCTGCATACCATTTGATAAGGAAATCGTCGATTGCTTGTGTGTTTCCTTGTTTCATTTTGTTAAATTTCTTAGTAGCTCTGTCTTTTACATTACTTCCTTTGAACAGATCTCTGAGTTCCATTTCTAGATCGTTCCAGCTATACCCTTGATTGGTATACAGTCTTTGTAATCTTAGCTGTGCGAAGGGTCCTGCCCTTGGTCCTTTCAATCTTGATAACACTGCTAGGATTGCATTGCCACTTTGTGATGAAATGGTGTGTTGATTAATCTGTATCCATGCTTGTATCTTTGCCCACCATTCGTCGAACTTGGCGAATGATCCATCAAAGTCTTCTGGATCTGCGAAGACTTCTATCTTTCTTGAGGAAGCGTATGATGGTTTTTGTTATGATTCGCTCACAGGACAAACGCTTTCTTTTCTCTTTCGCTATCGGACTAATACTTTTCCATTTCTCACGCTTAACCTCATTCCTTCCATGTTGTTCTACGACATTCTATACATCTCGTAAGCATGCTTATCCTCCACTGCACAGATACTCCTTCTCTTCTGATCTTCTCACACCGTATGCGCCAGCCCTTAACATTTCTTTCTCATGCGTGGTTTTGCTATTGGTGTTCTATTTCCAACGCTGCTTCCCACACCGGCCCTTAATTATTGTGACACCTAACTGTCACGCTTTTACTTCATTATATAAACCCTTCAACAGGGTCCTTCGCTTCTTCTCCTTAGCTTAGTTCTACCTACGGCTTGTCACCTAGTTAGTACTAGCAATCCATTACCTTTTACTCCTTAAGTCTTCGCTCTACCATTAAGTGAGCGCTTCACACTATGGCTCATCCGCCTTTGTGTGTCTCTACCCTTGAAACCTCGACCCGCTTGTCAAGCTAGGCAGTGGTACCCTTCAACCCATAAAACACCCTTATGGTACCTCAGACCCAGCATCCCCACAGCTGGTCCTACGTCGTCGTTGACACGAATGACAGAACCCTTGACCCTACTAGGTGTTAGTAGGTCTACACGCGACCATACCCACAGCCACACATAACAAAAGAACTAAGCTACCTCCTCGTTCGGGTACTATCACGTACGCCGCCCATCATAGCTTCTCATCGAAACACTCGAACCACTGATTCATGTTGGAACCCTCGAGACCCTCCACGCACCTCGCACTCAGATTCCTCTGACACCCCCGATGATCCCAACCAAGCATACTGGGACGAAGACCCCAACGAGCCTTTATTAGACTCAGACGAAGAACTCGCTACTCGTGACCTTGCCCACAGCTTTTCCACTTCAGTACAGATACCTCCCCCTCAGACCTCCCCGTCCCTGACACCCAGATGCCAAACCGGCCACATCTTTCCCCCGATCCCTCAACCTTCATCGCCCACTATGACTACTAAACCCCTTGAACTCCGCATCGGTACTCCAGACAAGTACAATGGCGACTACAAGACGGCCAAGCAATGGTTTGACTCCGTCGCTTTTTACCTCAATGTCAACGCTGAGGTATACACCACTGACCTGAAGCGCATCGCTTTTGCACTTTCATATATGACTCGAGGTCCCGCTCTCACGTGGGCAAACACCTTTAGATCATCAAAGATCATAGCTGATGGCTCAATCTCAATGGGCTCTTGGTCTGATTTCCACGACGTCTTTATCCTGGCGTTCAAACACTATGACACCACCAGCAACGCAATTGCCTGGCTCACCACTACTCGCATGACCGCCACCAAGAACAGCAGATATTCTCTCTCACTCACTGGGTACAACGCTCAGTTCCAGAATCACTGTGCCATCGCTGGCATCACCGACAACAACGTCCTTATCGGCTATTACTCAGCCGCCATCCCCGACGCCCTCATGTGCCATATCCTAGCTATGGAAATGGTCCCCACTACGGTAGAAGCATGGTTGAAGAAGGCTGTCACCTTCCAAACCCACATGGAGTGTGCTTGAGAAATCACCACCTGTCACAAGACCCCCTCTCGCCATACGTATCACCAGTACACTGCCCCTACCCCAACCAAAGACCCCAATGCCATGGACGTTGACGCCGTTCACCTCCAACGACTCACCCAGGTCGAGCGAGAACAATGTCGCAAAGAAGGCAGATGCTTCCACTGCCGCCAAAAAGGACATCGGGCTACCAACTGCCCCACGTTTACTTCAAACACCCTGAAGCCGAAGAAGGTCATCTGGAAGGTTATAGAAGTAGAAGTCGAGGACGAAGAAGAAGTCCCTCAACTACAAGAGATAGACGATGAAGACGACGATAAAGAACCAAAGGTCTCTCGCGTCGCCTTTACCTCCCAGGATTTTTAAAATGGAACGCTGCCTCAACGTCAGTAGTTCCCTCTATTACGTGTGCACCTGTACTTGTATCCACATCCAAGAAATCAATGCGTATTCCCCTCCAACTCATTGATCCCTCACACACCATGAAAACCGTCAACACCTGCGCCCTCATCAATAGCGGAGCAGATATCAACTGTCTTGATTGGGACTTCACCTGGAAACACAAGCTCCCTCTTGACAAACTCCCGACACCCATCCCTGTTAACAATGTCGATCAAACTCCCAACGTCAAGGGGGCCATCTGTTACACTGCTTCTCTCTTCACCAACATCGATGGAATCGCTCAACACATCCAATTCCATATTATGCACTGCAGGTCCGAGAACGTGATTCTTGGGATGCCCTGGTTACGAACCACAAACCCCTCTATTGACTGGTTGTTGCAGACGATCAACATCTCAGAAACAGTGGACGAATCCGCCTCCCTCTATCATATTCATGTCGCCAACCTTAAGCAACACAACGATGCTCAACCTTGAACTCCTCCCTCAAAACCACCTTGTCACATCCTGGTTGAAACCATTCCCGACCATACTCTCTCCACGTTCCTTGATATGCTGGACGGGAACCTCTATGTCCGACGTGCACTCCACATCAACTCATGTCAGCGTGTTCTCAAATCAGAATCGTGATACCATCAGACACACCCAAAGCTTGTTGCCAAGCTTACCACTGCCACCAAACTCGTGGCAGCTGCCGAGAAAGCAAAACCAAAAGTCACGCTCCCCAACGTCTATAAAGATTTCGCCCCAGTCTTTGCCAAAGAATCCGCCAACTCCCTTCCACCCTCCAGACTCTATGACCACGAAATCAACGTCAAAGACTCGTTCACCCCGAAGATTGGCAAGCTCTATCCACTCACCCCAGATGAAAAGAAGGCCACCGAAGACTTCCTCAATGAAAATCTCGCCGCCGGCAAGATTCACCCTTCAAACTCCCCTCAAGCATTGCCGTTCTTCTTTGTCAAGAAGAAAGATGGCAAACTCCGCCCTTGTCAATATTACCGATACCTCAATGAACATACTGTCCGCGATGCCTATCCGCTACCTCTGATCTCCGACCTTCTCAACAAACTCAAGGGCGCTCGTGTCTTCACAAAGTTCAACGTATGCCAGGGATATAACAACATACATATAAAAGACAGACATCAATGGAAAGGTGCCTTTCTTACTCATAAGGGTCTCTTCGAACCCATGGTCATGTTCTTTGGCATGACTAACTCCCCTGTGACCTTTCAACGTTTCATGAATGACTCCTTCCACGACATGATCGCTGAGGGATGGTTAGTTATTTACATGGATGACCTCCTCATCTTCTCCCCAGACGATGTCACCCACACTGAACGTACTTGCCGGGTCCTCCAAAGGATGACGGAACTCGATCTCCATCTCAAACTGGAGAAGTGCCAGTTCACCGTTCCCGAAGTTGAATACCTCGGAATGATTGTCAAGGAAGGACAACTCGCTATGGACCCCGTTAAACTCAACGGGATTGCTAAGTGGCCTACGCCACAAAAAGTCAAAGACATCTGTTCCTTCCTTGGATTTGCTAATTTCTACAGACGTTTTATCCCTGGATACTCCAACATCACCTAACCCCTCATCAACCTCACCAAGAAAACTATGCCCTGGACATGGGACCTCGCGCAGCAAACTGCCTTCGAACAGCTCAAGGAACTGTTCCTCTGTAAGCCCGTTCTCTTTATGCCCGATTTGTCTCGACCATTCGCCATGGCCATCAACGCTTCCAAATACGTGTCGGGAGGTATTCTATTGCAAACCGATGCGAACAGGGACTGGCACCCCTGTTCTTACTTATCACAATAATTCTCCTCCTCAGAACACAACTATGATATCCATGACAGAGAGCTCTTGGCCATTATCCATGGTTTCAAAGCCTGGAGGCACTACCTCCATGGCTCTCCCTTCCCCATCAAAGTCTTCTCTGATCACAAGAACTTGACATACTTCCGCCGCCCCTAAGATCTCAATTGACGACAAGCCCGCTGGCTCCTTGACCTTGCTGACTACGATTACTCAATCACTCATGTCCCTGGAACCCAACTCACCGGCCCGGATGCTCTCTCTTGCCGCCCTGATCTCCTTCCTTGCGCTGACTCTGACAACATCGGTGTCACTCTCCTCCCCGATGCCCTCTTCATTCACCTCATTGACTCCGCCCTCTCCAACCACATCACCTCCGCCTCCTCCTCTGATGACCTCGTTCTCCACAAACTACAGGAGATCGATGGTTCCCTTCCCCCAGCCTTTCGCTCTCGCCTTGCCGATTGGCAATATTCCGATGGCGTCCTCCAGTATCAGGGGCGCGTCTACGTCCCTCCTGACTGTGACCTTCGCTGTGCTGTCATCCGGCGCTCTCATGACCATAACTCTGCCGGTCATCCCGGTTTCCTTAAAACTCGCCAACTCGTCGCATCGGAGTTCTGGTGGCCTGGCCTAGCCATGTTCATTCGTGCCTATGTTGAGGGCTGTGCCATGTGCCAGCGCAATAAGGCAAACACGCACCCCACCGTTCCCCCACTCATCCCTATCCCGTCCTCCTGTTCTCGCCCCTTCCAACAGATCTCTTGCGATCTGATCACCGATCTCCCGCTATCCGGGGGATTTGACTCGTTATTGGTCGTGGTGGACCATGGCCTTACTAAGGGGGTAATTCTTTGCCCCACGAAGAAAACTATCACTGCAGAAGGCATAGCAGCACTCTTTTTCCACAAAGTCTACCTCCGCTTTGGACTTTACGAGAAAGTCATCTCAGATCGCAGCCCACAGTTCGCCTCGGCCTTCGCCAAAGAACTTGGCAGACTTCTCAACTACGATCTTTCCCTCTCCACTGCGTACCACCCACAGACCAACGGTGAAACAGAACACGTCAACCAAGAAGTTGAGACTTACCTCTGCATCTACTGCGGGGACCACCCTTCTACTTGACCTGATCACATTTCCCACACTGAATTTACCCACAACCACCACCCCCATTCCATCACCGGCAAGTCCCCATTTTACCTCATGATGGGATATGAACCCTATGCCCTCCCTTCGGTGATTGCCGAAACTAACATCCCTGCCGTCGAAACCTGTCTCAAAGAGTTGACCACCCTATGGGACGAAGCCCTTGCATCCCATGAACTTGCACGACAAGTCATGGCATCCAGGTCCAAGTCGAAATTCATGCCCTTCACAAAAGGACAACGAGTTTGGCTGGAGGCCAGGAACCTTAAAAGGTCCATCCAAGATCTGAAATTCGCTGCGAAACATGAAGGCCCTTTTGTTATCTCTGACGTCATCTCCTCTGTATCCTATCGCCTCTGACTCCCATGAATGTGGAAAATCCACAACACGTTCCACGCTTCTCTGCTATCGCCCTATTGTGAAAATGACATCCACGGCCCGAACTTCCCCACACCGCCTCTGGATCTTGTTGAGGGACAAGAAGAATATGAAATAGAGCAAATCATATGGCATCGCGGGATGCCGTTGGCCCGTCAGTACCTGATCCGATGGAAAGGGTATTCCACTGAAGAAGAATCATGGGAACCCGAGCGGAACTTAAAACATTCATCGGAGTTACTAGACGATTATAAAAGATGACACCCCCACGCCTTCTCTCTTTCACCTGCTCGCCCACCATGCCACAAATAAACCCTCTCCATCTTCTACTCATGGCCATCGAATTTGCCAATGTCGACACCCCTGCAGCTGCACCCTCCACCAACCCCAGCACAGTCCATCTTCCCTCTGCCGACTCCGAGAGGGTCTCTCCTACTCACCCCGCCGCCCCACAACCTGTCAACTTCGCCACTCTTGTTGGCAATATTCCCCAGTCCCACATCTCTCCTGTCTCTGGCAGGATTCAGTCCTCACTGACGTTTACACCTCCACCCCATCGGGAACCTTCTCCCGGACCTCCCTCATTCCTAGGAGTCCATCGCCCCTAGCTTGTCCATGCACCTAGCTCAGACTCCCTCGTCGCCCACTCAGGATGGGACTCCCAAGTTCCACTAGACGTTTTGGCTCATCACCACACTAACCGGCTCCGGGAGGAGCAGTTCACCGATGAGGATTATGTTCGTTTTCACTCGCTCATGTCTGACGATCGTCTTCATATTCCTATTAGTGTTTATTCCTCTGATGGCTCACCCATCTTTACCTGGTTCGAGACCGCGATGCAGATCAACCACGTTGCCACCTTCGTCTCCGGCTCAGGCCCGGTATTCCCTCATACAACCCTTGGCAGGACTATGCAGGACTTTATCTATCACGTACGATACCAGTTGTACTCCCACGCCTTCCAGATGGGCTATGACATCTTCCTCCTTGACGTCAATAACCACTTCCGAGACCTAGCCACTGCTGGTCGAGGACTTGGGAATGAAGTCTTGAGGGATAGATCACCTATCCATTGGCAAACTCTCAACGACTGGTGGACTGGTCAGAATGGCAGAGACCGTGTCTACCCTGGACACCCCCGCTTCAACCAACGGTGCTTCCAGTGCCACTGCCTCAGACATACCCAACTATCCTGTCGACAGTACGTCTGTATGGGATGCCGTCGGCAAGCACCTGGTCACTCTCTTGCCCGTTGTCCGGGATCCTCTCACCCTCTCGCCTCTCGCCTCACCTCTCCCCACGCCCAGTCCTCATCTACGTCCACTCCTCGCCGCCCCCAAGCAGCGTTCTGCAACGGACAAATCATCTGCCGAGCCACCCCTCGCCGTACCTCTCGTCAGTCTTCCTCCTCCTCTCAACAGTCTTACCATCCCACACCATCCTCACCTCACGCCCCCTCTCCCTATGAGGACGGAGACAAGCTAGACAACGTCAGCTATGCCAACATCACCAGCTCCCCAGGACCAGCTTTTAGGGACTTGTAAGGAATCCTCGCCGTAGCTTCGGGTTACTAAGGGGGTAATGTTACAATTCACTCACAGGATGAACACTTTCTTTTCTCTTTTGCTATCGGACTAATACTTTTCCATTTCTCACGCTTAACCTCATTCCTTCCATGTCGTTCTACGACATTCTATACATCTCATAAGCATGCTTATCCTCCACTGCGCAGGTACTCCTTCTCTTCTGATCTTCTTACGCCATATGCGCCGGCCCTTAACATTTCTTTCTCATGCGTGGTTTTGCTATTGGTTTTCTTTTTCCAACACTGCTTCCCACGCCAGCCCTTAATTATTGTGACACCTAACTGTCACGCTTTTACTTCATTATATAAACCCTTCAACAGGGTCCTTCGCTTCTTCTCCTTAGCTTAGTTCTACCTATGGCTTGTCGCCTAGTTAGTACTAGCAATCCATCACCTTTTACTTCTTGAGTCTTCGCTCTACCATTAAGTGAGCACTTCACACTACGGCTCGTCTGCCTTTGTGTGTCTCTACCCTTGAAACCTCGACCTGCTTGTCAAGCTAGGCAGCGGTACCCTTCAACCCATAAAACACCCTTACGGTACCTCAGACCCAGCATCCCCACGGCTGGTCCTACGTCGTCGTTGACATGAATGACAGAACCCTTGACCCTACTAGGCATTAGTAGGTCTATGTGCGACTGTTACAGCTATATATTTTCTCATCTTTACTTTGCGCATATGGACGCTTCTTTATCTAATCAAGGGAAAACCCGACCTAGACACTGTGCTAGACACAGGGATCTACGGGCCCTTCTAGATCAGTGGGCTTCACATTCAACCCTTCACTTTCGTCCCACTGATCACACACACGTATTTAATACTTCGTGATCATCACAGACCTCACTAACAGTCACCTCATCACTGTGATGTGATCCCTTATCTTTAATTACCGTTGACATCTTCCATTCTACCCACCCGCAGCAGATCAACGGCTGGCTACCTCATGTATCTATTAATCTCCGTTACAGGCTGACTCCTCATGTCAATCATGTTGGGCCTAGGGGATGGACTTATGTAGATACGTATCTAGATCGGTACACAACATGTATCTACACATAGAATAGTATATAAAGTGAGACTGGACGGAGCTCAGTCTCCAGTCTAGTTCTCTTGTCCACTGCCTACAAAGCACCCTCATAAGATAGTCTCCCCTCTCGACGTTTAGATAGTGATTGCCTGCAAGAAATTGTAGTCGCAACACTAGAACTAGACTGTCAACAATCTTTCACCCTTTCACTATCTTCAAGAAAAGTAGACGCGTCTAAGCCTTCTCCCTTGCACCCAGGCTCTCGCAAGTGAGCGCGTCTTCGGGTATCTCTAGGATAGCACTAACGGGGCTCGCTATCAAGTGCCCATCACCTTTCACCGATCTCTTCTCCCCTTCGCAGCATATCTCCCCTCGGTCGATCTAGCCAGACCTTGGGAATTAGTAGACATACCAGTAGCAGTAGGAACACCAGTTAAGGAAGAGCCTAGGGAGTACTCGCTTGCAACTGCGAGCACAGAGAGTGAAGAGGATCCCAACGACTGGCCAGACGTTGCGGCCACAGAAGAAGAATTCTGGAGACTTGTTGAACAAGATCTAGAACCACACAGCTTCGGAAACGGAGGCGAAGTCGACTTAATCGCCACCGATATCAGATACACGGGCCACACCCACTATTGGGAACCCACACCGTCAGCACGAACCCTTAGCCCCGCCACAGATCTCGCCTCGCTTAGATATCCCACCACCCCGGAAAGAAGTCCATCCAGATCTCCATATCCAGATCCGTTCGCGTGGCCAGAAACATCACGTAACGTTCGCCTAGAAGCCACCTTAGGGGCGCAACAATTCATAAGAGAAGCGAGTACAGCGAGGAGGCGATACAGAGAAGCCTCAGAGGAACAAGAAAGAGAATTACCTCGCGCTAAAAGGCAGAGACGCGAGTACCCACAAACGATCAGAAGGAACGATCGTTCTAGCAGAGTCCAACTTCGAGTACAACAACGAAAATCATACAAATACTAGTCACCTTCCTTACCTCCTTCATTACAATGGCCATCTCCGTTGCAGACTACGTTGCAGCCCTCACCAACCCAAACATCGATTGGCACGACCAGTTGAACACTATCGCACAATACACAGCAGAACAAGAACAACGATACTTCGCCATGAGAGATGAAATGGCAAAGATGAATGACGCACTAGCTAGCATTCAAGGAATGCTTAGCGCACTAGTACAACCCAAACCACCAACTAGGCAACCCACACCTAGCGGATCAGGAAAAGAAAAGGAAAAAGAAAGGATGCCCTCCAGCTCCAGAAAAGTAGAAATCTTTGCAGACCCAGGAGATTACGATGGATCCTTTGTAAAATTTGATGAATGGTGGGCCAAAATCCAAGCCTGGATCCAGATAAACAGGCACGCAATAGAACCCCAAAGTGGAGAAGCAATACTAGCAGTACTATCCAGACTGAGAGGACCAAGGGCAGGACCTTTCGCACAATTAAGGTTACAAAAGATGCACAGCAACCAAGGTTACAGTTGGGCAAACTTAGAAGAAGAACTGAGGAGCCTATTCAGGGGAAGTAACATCAAGGATAGAGCCACCAAAAAAATAAACGAAATGAAACAAGGGGCAAACCAACCAATTGATGACTTTCTGGTCAAATGGTATGCTGAATTCGAAAAAGCAGAATTAGGAGATCCACATGGAGTCTACCTTCTCGAACAAAACACGAAACGATATCTCATGGACTATATCTGGAAGAATGATCTTAGAAAAGGAACTGTCCACGAGATGATGAACGTATTAAGAGAAGTAGGCAATCGTCTCGAAGCACTGGATCTTATCAGAGGACGCACGCAATTCAGAACTAAACCTAAAGACCCAAACGCCATGGACATCAGCGCAGTCCAAAAAGGGGCTAAATCCTGTTACAATTGTGGCGAAACGGGGCACTTCGCTAAACAATGCAAGAAGCCAAGTACCAAATGCGATCTTTGCGGATGGTCAAATGGCCATAAAAGGGACTGTCGAAGAAGACAGGTTCGAAGTACGTCTTCGGATGACGTTAAAAGCACCGAACACATCTATACACCCGGCACACAAGCCGAAAAAGGAAAAGGACGTGACCCCACGGCAGCAATAAGGGGCATGTCGTTCGAAGAAGCAAGGGCGTTCT
>JBBPTX010000956.1:0-13971 GCA_038094595.1 Pulveroboletus aff. annulatus | reverse complement strand
CGGTGCATAGATTTATTGGTATTCGACTGGCATTATCATTGTATGATCTAGTGTATTGTAATCCTATTCGCTTCCTCGTTCTAATGTTGTGATTTTGTGAGTCATGATAATGAAGACGGTGCAACAAGAAGGCTAAGGCCATGCACTGACCCTATTCGTGATTTTACAAAGCCAGTTTCTACTCTACTCAGGTCTCATTACTGAAACACCTACCAGTTGGTTCAACGTCATGATACGATTAATGACTCTGACCCTCCCTCTTTGACTCTGCTGTTGGTGGCCATCCCGTTAGCCCTACCACCCTCACACGCACACTGCAAGAACACACACGGTAACCCCCTCTCTTGAACTGCGATAATGGCCTAAGCAACTACGTTCTTGTCTTGGTCGCGCGGATATCCGAACTCGACAGTGGCATCTGTCTGGCTCCCCGGTTCTCATAGTTGTCGTCATGGTCCCCGTGAAACTGACCCAGTCGATCTCTTCACCGGCATTGATCGTCACGCTTCGTCGGGCACCGCGCTGATACCTAGCCTGTCGAGGTGACACGACATTATACGCTCGAGGGTATACGCGTGGGTATTTCCAAATGTATTTGCCGCCTATGCAATAGGAATTCAGGTGTCTTCCAGGCGTCGAACACCCATCAGTTTTTTTGGCCAATATTTTCCTCACCAAGCTACTCGGGCTTCGTAGGTCCATAGTCTTTGAATCTGCATACCCCAGATGTCCGAACCATATGGCGCATCAATCATGTCACCGACCCAAAGAGCTGACCAAAGGCGGATATATGTGTCACCAGCCTCGGGGAACTGCATTTCCAGTGCATTCGACAGTATGTCGAGTTCCTCGCCGATCGTTGCCTCTAACAAAGTGAACCTGTAAAGCAGCACCCTTGCACGTATGAGGATATACGCGTGGATTTCGGAGTATGTTTGCCGTTTCCCTGTCATAAATCATGTTTTTTTACTCTCCTTGGACTCCACCGGGTCCAGTCATGGGCCATCTCTGGAGTCAAATTGCGGGCGATATACGGAAAGCATCGATCATAGCTTCAGCTCTAAGATCCAACCAGAGGTGGATATATGCGTGGTTTCCGAGTATATCCCCTTTTTCTATGATCATATATCATGCTTCTCCGGCTCATTGACATGCAGTGATCCCCGTATTTGTGAGTTTCCCTTGACTCTGATTGCTTCGCTTACAGTACGAAATAGAAATCGCCCGTACGGGTCCGTCGTCATCGAAACGCTCATGTTCCATCAGATACATCGCTCGGGCACCACTTGCGTCTTGCTAGCGGCGTGTGAAAGTCACGCATTTGGTAGACGTCCGAATTCTACGACTACTGGCGTCAATCTTGACTCTCCGATTGTTTGACCAAGCGTTTTCTAACCTTTTGTTCCCATCTTTGACTCTTTGTGGCTTACTTCGTACAGCCATCTTTATAATCTTCCCAGAGAGATCGATCAAGGAACCTCTGCGTGCTCGTGTCATAGAACCGGGGGGGAACTCATCGGCCTCTTGGCCTTCCCACCATGTCCGGCCCATTAAGCAGTCTGTCATGCCCCACGCCGATCCCTGACTTAAACGCACGTACTATAATAGCCATCCCGATGTAATACCTCTATTCGGTCGAGGAGAGCCGACAGAGTGTGACACAGCACGGCCTGTCCTTGCCTTGGCTGCATCCTGGCAGTCTGCTCACATGTCATGTCATTGCCTCTGACGCAATGAAGCACAGCACATGGCTGTTGTGACAACAGAAGGGCGACACTATGCACCGGTGCGTTGTCTTCTATTCGTGTATTCGCCCCCCTTGATCCGACTCACACCGGCACCTTGGTGGTCATGACGGACCCGCGCGTCACGGGTTACCATGCACACATGCATGTTCCTACCCCATTCGCATCCCGTCGTCTGGTGTTGCCCGTAACATTGGCAACAACGACACAGCGCCGACAAGTGACTGGGTCCCCTGACCGATGACCGTGGCAAGTCAGCTGTTCGTGGACCCGCGGAGGCTGTTGCTCATCGCGCGTCACGGTGTTGCACTGCTCCCCGAGAATAAGGTGTCATTGCTCGAACTGTTACCCTCCCGTCCCCTAAACGAATCCCCCTTCGTTCATGGGAACGATTTCGGAGAACAGGGTAACCTCGGGAACGTTGGTCATCCGTACACTGCCTGTCTCGAGACGATATAGGTATCGCCGTGCGGTTGCACAACACAAGGAACAATACGGGAGTAGTACAACAATGATTTATATCGCAATCCAACCTTGGTTTTGGCAATTGTCCACACTGTCTATGACGAAATACCAGGAAAAAAAGAGAAAGAAAAAGAAATACAGTGGCTTGTTCTGGAGTTACAGGTACATACATCCATGCTGACTCGGAGGTGGAACGTGCATAAGAATAAAGACGGGAGAAGGAGCGAAAGCTCATAAAGAGAACGACAAGGCGAAAGAGACAGAGATGTGCGGAAAAGGAAAGAGAAGCACGCATGCGTCATTGGTCCACACGACGAAGGCTGCGGTTTACAAGGATAAAACCATGGGGGTATCACGAGGCTGGGTAACCGTCGACATCAGACGAGTTAAATGAAAAAAAAAGGTTTCTAAAGAGAAGAAAAAGAAGCAACGAAAGGGAGTCTATGTCGCACCCTCCGACTCGTCCACAAATATATCGGTATAGTGTTCCAAGATTGTTTCGATGGCCTTGTTCGTATCAAGTCAGTTTGGTGCCCCATTCTTGAAGAGACAAAGGGATGGTCACCTTATTTTGGAGAGCCGCATCCACCATGCTACCGTTCCCATGCCCTGAAATGCTTCCATTGCTCGACACCTGGCCAAACAACGTGGGTCCAAACACGATGGCAATGTTTTGAATCGACATCGAGTTGTCAGTTTCGCACTGCACAATCCTGTCACATTCCGTCCAACATCCGTCAGCACAACAGCTTGTGGGACAAGGGTAATTTACATAAACTGACTTGTGCAAATGTCCCATGAAGTACTTGAGGGTCGCGTAATTTGGATCTGGAAGATCGTTGACGCGTTCATGCAGGCGGATATGTCTTAAACGATCATTCTCGATTCCTAATGTCATTTAGAAAAATGGGGAGAGGTGCGATCAAGTTAGACAACTCACTGGCAGCGTCTATAAAGCCTTGATGAAGATTCAGGGTAAGCAAAGGGTCTGGTAGCTCCCTGAACCACAGCTTGAGGACGCTAGTAACATTGTTGATGTCAGACGTCCATTCTTCCGAGTCCAGATCCACAGATTCCATATCTGACGATCGGTATCAGCTAGCTGAAACAATGAAACAGTGCCTTTCTTCACCCTTGTCCAGCCGTTCTTTCAGTAAACCGACTTTTCTTGCCATACCACTGATACGATAAATCCCCTGGGAATATAGGCCATATTTCTCTATCGCGGCACAACACTTTTCAAGAATAGGAGGAATCTCGATGTTGTCTCTAGCCATTTGCTCGGATAGATCGACTCCAAATGTGGGTCGTCCACGATCAGTTATTTGTGGGTGTGTCCCATTATTCGCCACCGGTGGATGTTGCGCAGCAGCGTAGCCCCCACCTAGTGTGGGAAGAGGTGGGAGCTGACAGGGAACGTGGATTTAATAGCGCACAAAAATGAATTACACATGGGGCACATACGAATCCTTCCTCCGCAGGGCCTTCTCGTCTTGGTCCTCGAGGAGCACCCCCACGAGCATATGCGTAATTTTGCATGTACGTCTTGAAGTCTGTGCGATTGTCAATAGATTCAATCAGCGCCTTAAGACCAGTCCCTGTGATCGCCGCGTTAGGATCGATGTCCATGAACAACGTGTACAGGCTTGCCTTCTTCTGGTGATAGAGGGACCAGGGTAGATCCATCACTAAGCACAATGCTTTCAAATAGGAAGGCATATCTGGTCAAATGGTACTGTGTTCCGAGATCAATCTCATCGGCGCATTCTTTGAGGGACTATATCTTCCGATGAGCGTGGGGACAGCGCAGAAAATTGTTCACACAAACACGTAAGATGCGAGGAAGCTGGAAATTGAAGTATTCTTGTCGCATCGTTTGAGTATCAGTAAAGGCTTTCCTGTACGTGTCCGAGGCACTCGAAACACGTGACCGGATGTCGTCCTCCTGTCGTTGTATCTAGGCGACGATTAGCCCCATGAAACCAAGTGAGATCGAAAAAGCCAACATTTCCAGGATTTTTCCCCTTCAAGAGCAGGCCACCCTTGGCTACGGCTTTGCCAAGTACACGTTTCCCCCCTAAGACTCCAGGAGCTTTGGCATGGACTGCACTCTCGTTGAACGGCTCGCCTTCTTTCTGTAACAGTACGCGCTCCAGTTCCTCCGACGACATATCTAGCCGAGCCTTGCTCTTCTCCATATTCATTTCCGCCTCTTGCAGGGCACGCTCGTATCGGCTTGCCAACTCTTTCGTCTAAAATTGAAATCAGAAGCCCGTTCCTCATGGGGGATCTCGAGAGGTAGACCTGCTTCCTGTTCTTGTCAACTTCCTTTGCCAGGGAAGCGAGCTCGTCGCTCATTTCGTTGAGGCGTTGAGAAAACCTTATCCTGTTGTCGGCCATAGCTTCATGGAGTTTCATGGAAGACTGCCACGCATGCACAAAAGATCTGGAAGCAATACACCTACATAAGTTCGGTGTCAGTGATCGAAATGTATTGAACGTTACCCAGCCTTTCCATCGTTCATAGAATATACCTCCGAGGTGCTGCGAGCCAGTTTCTGCAGACTCTTTCCATACTCTTCCTCGAGAACTGCCCGTTTTTTGAAAAAGACTGAAGCTTCCTGTGGTCAGAGATGAACTTGAGTACTACGCGACGCCTTGGCGGCTGATGGAAGGACAACACTGACCCGACAGGATACCATGCTCTGTTTGATTCGATCCAGCAGCAGGGGTACACCGCACTGCCATGTCTATGTATCAATACGCAGTAATCCAGAACAAATGCGGCATCACTCACATCTAATTCACATAGTGCTCTCAGAACATTCTCATCGAAGCTGGGCTCCACCAAGCTGGCTACGTCACTGGGAATGGTGGACAGGGTGTCCTTTCGGTCGGCAGTGATGGGTATGCTGTCTCGCCGCTTGGACGTGGACGATCTTCCGAGCGAATCGGAGCTTGATCGAGGGGGAGGTGATGATGGCTTCCCTGGTGCGGACGTGAATGCCGGCGTCGTCGCAGATTCATGCAGTTGCGGCGCCGGCGGGTTACCAGGCTGGAAGAGGCCATAAGGTGTATGGCCAGGGTTACTTGGGTCTGAATGGTCAGTAGAGTCCCATACGGATGGCGAGTACGCGTCGTCGCCCATGACTACATCCACGACGGGCAGCACAGCGGGCGGGACAGAGAGACGGCGACAAGATATCCAGGGCAGCCTCCCACAGTGCTTCTTATGTAATAAATTCTATTTCGGGATGATTTAGCCCCTAACAAATATCATCTTGTACCGTCTACCGCAAAACCACAGCCCATTACAGTGAAAAAGCGCATGACCCAAGAAGAAACAAGATTCAGATTATTGCACATCAATGGCCATTCATCATGCCTGCACAGTTCGAACATTGGACACCGCGCGTGTCCGTGATGATACGTTGGTCTGGTAACATCCTAGGCCTCATGTCAGCACAAAAAGCCCGACATCGAGACCTTGGGGGCTCACAATTGTTTGCATGTCGATCTGCAATCGTGCGTCTGCGATTGGTGCCTGCGGCTGAACAGGCAGTTCTTGTCATTGCAGTCAACCTGCCAGACGTCAGCGTCATGGTGGACCGTCTGGCCATGGAGCGTACCATTTGCTGTTTGACAATAGAATAGTGGGTGCAAGTATAGTCGTGATACTGTATAATCTTATAGCACATTCTAGAAAGAACCGAAGCTAGGCGATGTCGAACGGGGTGTATTTGATGCCCTTCCCCCTCATCCTCCCGCGTATAAATACCTTTCGAAATGCCCCGGACATGACCCTTTGGGAACGATCAAGCAGATGAAAACTTGGACCAATGACCAACAACTTGGCGGAAACGAACCTGCACCGGAGGGCCTGAGAAAATGAAACAGGGGACAATATTGTCTGAATTGGCATGCCCGGTCCACAGATCAGCAACATCATTTATCTTCAGGACAAACCGACTCATGTAAAAAGCCAACTCCTAATATGGGCACCAGAAGCGATGTGTTGCGTTGTTCCTGCTGCGAAATTATCGAGGATCCCGAGGGGCCGGGGGGCTGTGGTGATCCATCTGTTGCGTTACAGCGTGTCCGCGAGGGCGCAGGAAAGGGTGTTGGTTCCCAATGACAAATTACTCGTGCTAAATAGAAGGAACGGGAGGTCTTCAGCGAGAACACTCCGCGAGTCTCATGCGTGAACACGTTACCATACTTGACTTCGCATATATTCGCATTTATGTCTCGTTTGAATGTCCGTCCAGAGACACCGAGACACGATGAATGTCCGATAGTACCGTCCAGTGGCAGCCCTGACGGAAGTAAAGGAAAAAGGTCCCTCAGGCTGTCCCCAAGGCCGACGTCAAATCAAGACAGGGCAAAATTCACGGCATGAAGAACCGAACAGAAAGACGAAGACCCGGAGACTTGGCGCAGTGAAGACGGGCAAGAGTCGCCGAAAAAGTAGTAGGCTGCACGGCTTGAGGACGAACCTGGAGCAAAGGTGTAGGTAACATAGTTAGGTACATGAATAACGTTAGAACTGTTCCGCGATGTACCGAAGTGGCTAACACTTTTGCTGTTTCCACCGGCGCGCCGATACAGCGTTGTTTAGTTAGTAGCCTATCCCAATAATGCAAAAAGCCGTGTCCAGCCAAGAGGCAACCAAGTCCGAATCGACCATCAATGGACCGGTGTAAACCGGTTAGCTGAGGCTGATGACGGCCAGGACTACTCGAGACCGCTCGGTATCAACCGCGATAGGCCATGGGCTACCTGTGTTGCAGTGGTCGAGTGGCATGTGTGACAGCGCAAAGATCCGGACGGGAAGACTGCAGCTCGATAGATTGCGTCTCCTCCTTCATGTGACGTAAAACTCACCAATTATACTCTTGGGTGTGCAGGGAGAACGGCATTGAGAGTGGTGGCAAGGGTAAATGAGAAGCACACAAACAGAGATTACAAACAACCTTATACAGCGGAAGTCACTCTCCTATCGATGATCTGCGTACCGCCCGTTCCAATCATAGCGCATCTTGCAAAGTATTTTGCAAGGGCAAGACGAACCACTTGCAATTGTTGTTGTACATCCTGTTGGCCGTAAATGTGGAGCTTCGTCTCCAACATCCTCAGGTAATCTTCTCCCGACCCCTGGGCTGTCCTCGCGCAAACCTCATCAAGGCGATAAAGCAAGATGCACGCGCTGGGATACGAAAAGAGCGGGGTAGGTTCTAGAACATGACTAAATTAACTCCGGGCGGCCGCGTGTCGTCGCATGTCAGAAATGGACTTGCCATATTGTAATAACCGAACAGCATCGCATAGCAAAACCCCCCACCAGGACTTTGGCGCGATCTCCTCTTGGAATATTGTCACAAGGTCCCAGGCGGCGTCTTGAAGGTCTAGATTCAACAACCGTTGATGGAACTCAGCATACCGCACAGCAAATATCAAACGATGGATAAAAACATTGTGCGCCTCGGCATTGGCGCGCAAGGCCTGGAGGGACGGTGCGATATCGAGGACATATCTGGTGTACTGCTCTGGACCTGAAACAATCAATTCAGATATGGACGAACGGCTTTCAACCAAGGTGCCGAACCTGTGTGAATGTACTCCTGTAAGATGCGATCAACCACACGACCAAGACCAGGCCAGTCTTCCGCCGATGAACAATATGATAGTGCGAGACCATATTCCTTTTTTTGCACAAATGATCGAGCAGCTATCTGAACAGGCGGCATAAGTTACCGGTTAGGATGTAAGAGACATAACTCACCCTGCAAATGCTCCTCCGTGCGTATTCTCGTCCATACTCGTGGCAAGTTGCGTTCAAATCTTTCATTATCCCAGACAAGTCACCTTCGCCCATAGTTTCACCCCCATTACTTTCCGTGGCATTCGTGGACCCCACGCCATGTAATTTCAATGGGACACGCACCAGCACTTCGTCGGCTGTCTTCGCTCCAATCTTCCCGCATGAAAACATATAAGCCACCGTAATTCTCCACAGGGTGGAATCTGCATGCAGGTACTGAGCGTACGACAGAACGTAAAAGTTCCTGATTGTTAGTCCCGAGCTATATCCTAGTTTATTCTTTCGTTCCAGGGTAAGAGTCCATCTACTCACTCCTCATTTGGTTCTTTTTCAACCAGGGCTAACGACTCCATCATGTCCGCCAGGTGGGCACTGAGCCAGGGGTCAAATTTTGCAGAATGTTCCAACGCCTTTGCCGGATCACCAGTGAACAGCGCCGCATGAACCATGTCTTCCGAATTTGTCGGATCAGGAGGCATTTCTTCGAGGACCTGAGCGATAACGTCACTTTTATAGGGCAGTCAACAAGCGCCGGAGGGAAAAATTGTCAATTAAACCCACGGAAGATCCTGCCTCCGAAGCCTGGAATCCACGAAAACACCCCAGGCAACACAAACCTCCTTCCAATCGGCGCCAAGCTCTTCGCAAACTTTCTGAATCACTTCCCCACGACCTTCCAATACGCCGACTATGTCGCTGAAACGATCCCACCAGTCCTCGTAATCGTCATGCCTGTCAGATTCAGGAACGCTATCAAGCTCAAGCCGCAGTGCCTTGACCTTTTCTTTCCACCTGTGAGATGCATATGCAAACTCTCTTTCGGCCTCATAGGTTTGAAGCTTTGGCTGTGTGTTGAGTAATGGGACAAGGGTTTGTGAGAGTTTTCGTAGATTCTTAGAGGGATGGGCAGACAGGGTGCCCAAGAAAAAGGTCACGGCTTTACTCAATCCTCTGAGAATCGCCCTAGAGGGGCGGTTAAAAAAGGGAAAGATTGACTGCCGGCGTCAAACCTGATCAAGTACGGCCAAAAAGTCTCGTCCACCCAGGGTTGTTCGAGGGTCGAGAGGTGGTCTCCTTCTTCAGTTGAAGGTTCGATGAAATGCGTGTTTAGCCATTCCATAAGGTCATCCCCAACAGGTGCATTCTCCAGGCCATGTTCTGGGAAATAGAGGACCACGAAGAGGGACAAACACGTGTACAGTGTTCTGTAGTGGTCACTAACAGCTCGATGCGCTTCAGAAGACGATTGCTGACAGAGCACTTGAGTATGTGTAGAAACCAGGTCGAAACACGTACTGCAGTATGCACCCAGCACTCTTTTGTAAAGTTGACATAGTCGAATGCGAGCTTGCGCATTGCTTCGTGGATTCCCTCTTTCTGTGGCCTCGAGAGGATATCAGTGATCAATGATATCAACAGGAACCCCCTCACAGGTCTGTACCACTTTGTACCGCAGATTTCGACAAGTTTCGCCATGCAGCAAAGATTATCGAGGTATCTCCTAGGAACTGTGATACATTGAGAAACGAGACAGGCTGTATGAGTCAAGGAAACGCACCAAACGGCGTTCAGGTAACGGCAAGGCCTCCGAGCTGACGAAATAAACAAGCTGGTCACCCGGGGTGAACACACGCTGTTTTTCCGACAAGTTCTCCACCTACGGCGAATACACTCAGCCGTCAGGTGATATCTAACGCCGCAGTGACTCTCCTACCGAAGAAGCTGGATATATCGCATATGTTTCGCTCAAAGGCGACGAGACTGCGTGAAGGGTCCTCCCGGTCTTCTTCAAATCCTCTGCATGGCCTGCATCCAGAAGAGGTGGTACGACGCTCAGATGGTCGGAGGGCATTTTGTCGTCAGTCTGAGACGCGATCAAACAAAAAAGGGACCCCACTAACTCCAGCGCCGATTACGTCAGCATAGCCTATTCCTTCTCGATCCGAGTCTTCATCAGAAAACTGTAGGTCATCGTACAGTAATAATTTGCCCCGAATGGATACTTGTTTCGCCGTGCGTACAACATACTGCGGTAATGAAACCCGTTCATTGAGCCTGTCTTTAATATAACAGCTGCTAACCACGACGAAAGCGTCATACATGTGGCATGTGGTACCCGTGGGCCTGCGGAGGCCGGTCACCGGGTGAGTGGGTACCGCATCCACTGCCGCAAGCAGGTGACATAAAGTGAACGGGGTTTGTGACACACTGCCGAACCATTGCACACGAGTAGGTGGTACTAAGTGTAATATCCCATCGAAAATCTGACTAGGATCCTTGTCCATCGGCGAAATACTTGATAATCTTTTTTTCCAGCCGGGGAAACCACCCGGTGCACAATTGCACCTTGTCTCGGATTTCACAAGTCCGTGTTACTAACGTAAGCACAGGAAGACACCTTTTCTCTGCAATCACAAACTTTCGCCTTATTTCGCAGAATTCCTCGCGGAAAGGTCCGAATCGACGTTAACCCTGCCAGGAAGAATTGGTCAGATGTGCGATCTCCGTTTCTGAACATCAATCGCTCTGCGGCCACCAGTGAGAATGAAGACATTGGTTAGTCAGTTAATTTAGACCAACAGCATTCTGATCAACGTGCTGGTCACATTAATGCTGATATTTTAGTTTTCTGAAAATTCTCGCGCACGGATTAGCTGACGAAAAAGATATCCGATCACAGCGACATGTGCCTCGTTCCATGCGTAAACAGGCTCTTGGCAATACCTCAGTAACGCCCTGCGGTGGAAACGGCCACGAAACGATTCAGACCAGTCGGCAGTGATACCAGTACCGCCTCAGTCGACAGTTGCTGAGCAAGGAGATACATTATCACGGAAGGGGAAAGTGTCACCGTCCAAAATATTTGTGTTTCGCCAATTGTAGATGCTGTTCGGGTTGAAGCTTGCGGGCGCAATTCCAGTCATATCCCGAGGAACCGCAATCCCTCGAAAAGAAAGGCCACTTCCAAGCTGATAATATCTAGATTTTAGCTGGATGAACTAGGCAGGTGGAGCAGGACTGGGTTGCGGTCGACGGCCATGAGTTACTGGGTCGGCCTTTAAACTCCCACTTTCTGCAGCTCCACACCTCGTATGTTTTTGTGAGGAATGCATCCCATGCCACATCTTCCCCACGACCCAACCCAGCCGCTACAATTTATCCCCAGCCGCCGTCGTTCGATACTACCTATGACCGGGCCTGAACGCGCTTATGGGTAAGGAGGTTGCCACATCACCAACACTGCTAGCTCTGCCATCGACGTGACACCTCCCTCTGCAAAATTTTATATAACCGGTCAAGACCACACGTAACAGACGCCTGGTCATTTCCATCAGGAGATAGATACCCCTTTCCCCTCTTTGGCTCATCGATGAAATCCCCATCCTCCGCCTGCCCAAGAACCCCGTCTGAAATTTGAAGGGGCCGTCTCTTCCATGTTCACCGCAACCGCTGCCACACCACCACGTCCAAATTTCATAACATGGGTTCTGGGATTCGAGAGTCGGCGTTTCTGCAGCCCCCATGACCTGACTGATGGCCGTTAAACTCAATCTGAAACGAGTCCTCTAGTCAGCAATTTTCCACCAGTCTCCCGGCGCTGATTTAGCAGGCAAGTATGTGGCGACTTCTTTGCGTGGCCCCAGCTGATTCGCTGCACAGATGCCCTATCTCGACGCACACTGCAACACGCGCATACATCTGCGGCGTAGCGCCGTGTATCTGGTGCTACACCGTTTGGGGTTAATCCATCTTCCGCACTCCACTCCTAACGTTCGTCCCGAATGATGCGGTATGACCCTCAACTTGAACCCCCGATTTCAGAGCTGATTAATCTTCCAGAGTTGGAGCTAACTCGCCGCAATCATTTCCCCTGATACATCGAACCACTGGTTACCACAAGAGTTCATTCCTCGTCTGTCGTATCGTGTGGGCCTGCACTAAGGTCAGGGTATTAGGACGAACGACCATCGCGTCGCGGCAAGGGCAAATCCGCGGATCGCAAGAGTGTATGTTTATCTGCCGAGATTTACAGCTGCGAATCTATTATAATTGACATCAACCCGGCCAGATGGCGCGCTCCATTGGTCTTTACGCCGAGGCGGATGCAACATGGCACATGAACCGCGGCGCAGCCTGTCAATACGGTGCTGTTACAGTGGCACCCACAACCCAGTCGCTTTGCTTTCTTCAGGCTGATGGCCTTTTACTTCCGACGGGATTGGTTGAACGCTCACCGATGTGGCATGGGATCCGAAGCGCGGATGTTTTTCGTCGTGTGTTTTTGCCAGAGGCTGTGAAACAAAGGGAGCGCATCGATGAATTCAGTTTTTTTTTTACATAACTGTGCAGACGTTGCAGGTCCCGTACCTGGGTGGAGGCTTTGGCTATCAGCGATGTGTGTACCTCATACGGCATGAATTATTTGTTAAAACAGATGCCAGTGAACCTCAGGCTGTTCCACAGCTTCCACGCAATCGTTATTCGGCTCACCTAATCAACCGGGATTATTCTATTCCGTTTTTGCTGTGAAATGTTCCGAGCGGTCGGCTCACAGCTGCCGCTGCGGTGATTAAACATTAGAACTCAGACAGAGCTCAGACCATCGGCATTAGTTGTGGGCTCGTTGAAGATTTACTCACTGGATCTATTTATCCACTACTTTTACCATCAAGTACGGTTTCATTAGAAGTAGGCGTGATCTTTTCCCTTACTATTACCGGACGTCTTGTCAAGAATGCCCGACAGGATGGCCCATCATGGATACATACCAGTACCAGCGGTTTGCCACACTTCCGACTCACTATTCCTGATCAGATCTAAACTCCGATAGGTAGCCACTGCCTATTACCACTACATCGATAAGAAAAGTACTTCGGATAAGAGTGAGTATTATCCCTGATGAGAATTCGAAGCACTGACACCGGGCCATACTTACATCGTGATCTAGTGGGCATGGGCCGTGGGCGCCGTGGGGGGAAACCATGCTGATACGGCACTATCCCCCCTGTACCTTCAATGTCGTCAGTCGATCCGAGTTCCTCAGGCGTCCCATGAGTAAGTGAAATATCGAGCGCTTCCGGAGGAATCGCCTCCAGGCACGTGCCAGCGTGTGCCGTGCGTAGCTTGGCTAGAATTCAGAATGACCGGTCGGGCCTAACATCAATGTGATTGGGACACTCCCCGCAGGAGTGCCCAGCGGCGACGTGACCTTCGTGGGTTGGCAAAGAGTCGAGCACTCGAGCTCGTGGGGCACTACCAACAGTAGAACTTAAAGAATTGCCTCGGAGGCTCGGAGCATTTTCCAAGTCATTCCTACGAAGCGAATATCGAGCGCTGCACACTGGCACCGTGATGAGATCGATCTAGTCTGGTGACCAAGCGTTACAACGAAGCGTCTATCGACGTCTTGCTTGGTAGAACGATCTGGCCACCAGACTAGCACCGATCCACCAAGTCTCCTGAAAGGTCCCGGGTCCAGGGGCCCTTCTAGGATGACACTCGACTTCGCCGCAGCACCCTTGGCGAGGAATATGCGGGATTCTCAAGCCCGTTGCCATTCAAGTTGCCACGTAGGCTGAGTCACTGTACTCCCCGCTCGCAACTTGAAAGCAACTTGAAAGTATCGTGACAAAGTATCGTGTGCCAATGGGGACGTCGGTACGCGGCGAAAAGGATTTCGCAGTCACCGCAGGTATTCTCTTTGCCGATGAGAATACGCTTGGCCAACGGAATCTATCGCGCGAGTGGATGTTTGACTATGCTTGACAATCTGCTTGTCTCAATGCCACTAGAGTAACGCCCTGGTTGAGAGATGCGCAACCGCAGCACTCGTCGGTCGTCATAAACTGAAAAAGTACAACAAAGAAATCAAATTACAATAGTACAGCTAGGATACAGTGCACAATCATAATGACGGATCAGTGGTTTAATCAAGCACCA